>WYDI02022385.1:32851-74158 GCA_009867235.2 Psittacus erithacus
TCTTCTCTTCTCTTCTCTTCTCTTCTCTTCTCTTCTCTTCTCTTCTCTTCTCTTCTCTTCTCTTCTCTTCTCTTCTCCTCTCCTCTCCTCTTCTCTTCTCCTCTCCTCTCCTCTCCTCTCCTCTCCTCTCTTTTCTCTTTTCTCTCTCTTCCTTATATGGTAAGAAGTCTGAGCACTTCACTGTGACAAGTACTTAACAACTGAGTCTGTAAACTCACAGGGCAGAAATCAGGGGAGCTAGACAGGATCTTGGAGCTCATCACTTTAGGTAGGGCCGATGGCAGGCTTCTTTATCCTGTTATACAGACTTCAAATAAACACCTCCAGATCCTTACCAGTCTGTAACAGTAAGGGCAGAAATGTTTTATTCTGGAAAAGAAGGGGGTGGTACTACCTCCAGCTGAAATTCAGTGGAAAATTGCAGCCAAATGGTTCGGCCATTCCCAAAGCCTGCTCTCCCCTTGCCTGCTTGTATTAGCGTTTCCAGAAATGGTTTGTTTGAACAGCTGCAGCATCTCCCTGCTGTGCTGCACGGACTTGAACTACGACTGGCGGTAGAGGGGGGAGGCAACAACCTTGGTTTTTTGGGGCTAAAGCTGTGAAAATACATTCGAGTTTGGCCACACTGTGAACCATACAGGTGACTTAAGTGCGTGTCAGTGAGGAAGTAGGGAAAAAAATATGCTGTTCAGCACCATTACACCTATGCCAGCCCAATCACTCAATCCTCTCTTCTCTCACTCTCAACTAAATGGGGCAATCACTGTTGTTACATCTGCGTGCCACTGTTGACCTTGCTGCACCAGGCTAGCATAGCTGCACGTAGGCATGCGTTCAGATGTGGGAGAGGAGGGGCTGAGGAGGGAAACAGCCATCTGAGTGCAAAGCATCTGGAGAAAGAAAGAGAAAAAATCATATTTTGCCTATTGGCTGGCATCTGCTTGGCCAGAGATAAGAAAGCTGAGAGAAGGAAGCACTTTGCCAGGTGATCCAGTGTTGGCAGCAGTAAAATATCCACAGTTACCTGCCACAACTGGCAACACAATGGAACAATATGTGTCCTGTGAAGGTGTGCACCCAGCCAAGGAGGTGCATTCAGCCACAGAAACCCGCTCCAGAGCCACTGTGAAGCACAGTGAGTCATGCAAGAATAGTGAAATACGACCTTCCCTGGGTCTATTCTCTGGGTGCTGGGAGCCTTCTGGGCAGTTGTTGTAAGTCAACAGCACTGACTTCATCTTTGCCTCTTTTCCACCATCACTCAGTGCTGCCTTTATGCTGAAGGAAGCCACGTGCTGCTGCCACCCGAAATGGGGTGCTGTGTTTTGTGACTGAGTCACGGACCTGCATGGCTGCTTTGCACAATCAAAGACTTGGGTTTCATGTTTATGCCTTTTAACAGAGACCAGACAGCATTCACGGTTCAGGAATGGCAGTTCTCAAGGGTCTGGTGACATACCTGTTGTGACTAGTGCAAGAACTCTTTTCCTGGAACTAAAAAGAGGAGGCTGGAAGGGACTGTGTTCCTCAGGATGAAACAGATTTCCCAATGTCACTCTTTTGCTCTCCTCCAATCCAGGAAGTGCCAAAATGCCTGGGGTTGCTCTAGGTGGCTTCATGCACAAGAGTAGGATGTGTTGGTGTGGATGTTTTGGGAGGCAGACCTCTTCAAGGGTGCTGCCAGACCATGGGCAAATGTGGTACCTGGTGGTGCTATAGTTAACATGAGGAAGCCCTGGGCTGTTTCAGAGGGCAGACAAAGAAGCAGACTCTCAACTGTGCTCAGCATAAAAGTGAACCAGTGTATTTCACTTAAACTGGTTTTCTGGCTTTCTTTTTAACCATAAGTTTACAGACAGCAAAAATTTCACTCAAAACATTGAAGAACATTCAAACTTGTAAAGAAGGGAGTTGGTAACATGGTTGTCACTATAAATGTAATATAGATATTTCAGGTCCACTCTTAAAAAAAGAAATGGTAGTTCCCTTTCTCTCCTGTGAGCAGTCTTCTCATTTTCTTCTCCCCCTTCCACTGAAGCCCTTGTTCTTGCTGCCTCACAGTGTGACTATGCTGTTTTCCAGGTTATTTTATCCCATGCATGCACAGCTATATGTGTACATGTCTATATATGCTGTTTATACATCCATATATAGCACAGGGCTATATGCATACTTATCTATAGATAGAGGAGGCAAGGGCACAGGCTTGCCTTCTACTCAACTATCAATGCTTATGGTGATTCCTGTGCTGCTGCTTCGTTTGGACATCTAATACGTCCTTCACATAAGCTAAGCTGCCATTCTAACAGCTCCCTTCAGCTAGTGCTTGCAGTTTTCATCAGAAGCTTCACATGTTTTGATGACTTTCCTGAAGACTCAGCTTTAGACACCAGGGTTTATAGGAGAAAATTTCCTTTCCTCTTTCCTTTCCCCTTCTCTTTCCATTTTCCTATCCCTTTCTAAAGTAAGCTTCAAAACTTTTGGCTACAAAAACATGGACTATACAAAAGACCTCAAATACCAGAAAGCAATTAAAATTCTTATTATCTTTGTAAGATCTCATGACCTTGAATCTCCCACTTCATCATTTTTGAATGCTTCAGATGAGCAAAAATAGAAGTGTGTTCTTTTCCTGGCAGTTCCATGTTTGGAGAACCTTGTTTACTATCTATCAATTACTTGTTAATTTTTCTGCGATCTTCATTAGCGGTAATAAAGGTTCATTAGGCTGCGTGTTTGGCTAGGCTGGTTTAACTCATTTCTTTGGGCCATTACTTTTGCTGGTAACAACTTGTCTCGCTTTGTATATTTTTTAATTCAAGCTCCTTATTTGGTATATCATTATTGGTGTAAGCAGTTTTTAAAGGTGTTAATTAATCTAAGAGCCTCTCTGGCACCATTTACATCTCCTCAGATCTTTTGCCTTACATATTTCCTGCCTTTACCAATTTTTTGTGCATATTTTAAGTGGAAATACATAGACTTTCCCATGGGCATCAGACTCTTTTTTGTTTGTTTTTAAACATGCTCATTCTTTCAGAGAAGAGTCACATATAAGAGCAAGACTTATTCCAACTGATAGAGAGTCATTGTGTAATCTATCTCTTCTTGCTTGATCAGTCCAGCTAACTTACAGTTTCTTGTTTGCAGTCTGAAAGAGAACAAGATCTTTCCCCACGAATCCTACCAAGATTCTTTAAAGTGCACCATTTATTGCTTTTAAATTTCTGGTTAAGTAAAATTCAGTCATCTCTGACGCAATTGCAAATGGAGAACGTTCCTGAGGACAGTTAAGAGTCAGCTATGCCTTTTCATTGCATAGGATGACATAAATGAAATTATGAGTGAAGACACCATTACACTTTGTAGTTTCTTTAAATGAATTTGCCTGACACTTATTTAAATCGAACACCAGCATTTGCAGAGTGAATACCAATTCTCCCTACAAGCTCTCATGTGGATTTTACAGGGAGAAGAGTGTTTTGTTTGCACAATTTAAAAATTCCAGAAGAAAAACCAAGTTAGTATTATGCATAAACTGTGAGATGTCAGTGCATGAAACCATCCTTAAATGCTCTGCAAATATGCAATCAGAGTAACTGAGGCAGAGTAAAAGCTGCTAGGGGTGATTTCAGTGCACACTGGACATGACCTGCAGGCCTTGGTACATCACATGGTATTTCAGGTCAAAGCCACACTGACCTCATCTGTTCACAAACAAGCTGGCTCCCCTCTCAGATTAAGAGGTCTTTCGTGACAGCACCCTAATTACCTCCAGCTCATTAGTGTGCAGTAGAGGCGCTAGTTCGGTTACTGAGCAGATGTCCTTCCCCATGTTCAGCTATGTCTTTCCCAGCCAGACACAGATGGTCACTATTGCCCTCTTGCCCAAGGTCATTGTTCCTTCTGTGACCAGTGCGAGGGCTCCTAACCCAATTTAATCCGAATGAGACAGATTCACAGAAAACAGTAGTTTAAACACTGAACTTGGAGGATATTTGAAATCATCAAAAGAAGCAAGAAAATGTAATTTCAAATACACTTTACAGCCATGAACCTGCCCATGATTTTTGGCACTCCAGGTTTGATACGAGGCCACAGAGAGCCACATGGCTAAATCGGGCCTTCAACAGAAAGTCAAGGTCATCTGACAGATTGTTAGCACAACTGAATTGGGTTTGATGTCTGAAATATTTATGCTAACTTTAGATACTCCTCACATTGCTTAGATGGGAATGTACATTTAGAGAATTCCCTGATTCAACAGCGCATCTCACTTAAGATGCAGTATCCTCAATGCCAGATGCACATGTGAGCATAATTTGGCCTCCCAAATCCTCATTGGCAAGAACAAGAGAAAAATGAGAAAAAAAAAAAAAAGCAAAACCAGAGGCTGAATTTTCAGATCAGACCTCAGAAAAAAATCCTTGCCTCTTCCAACTCCACTATGAGTTAGCAGAACACTACAGATAACAAAATCCACACACGCTGTATCACACTGTCCCTTGAGATGTGTAACTGGGAAAGTGCATGCTGTTTGCCTGCGCAGAATATATAACACAGACCCAAAACTCACACTCTTGTACTAGGTAGAAGCTCTTTGCCCAATGAATAGTAGGTTTAAAGACATGAAATAAACCCCTCAAATACAGAGGCAGTGGTTGCACCTGTGATCAATGCCATCCTTAGGAGTCCCATTGGGTCATGATCTTCATGCTTATTTAGAATCATAGAATCATAGAATAGTTAGGGCTGGAAAGAACCTTAAGATTATCTAGTTCCAACCCCCCTGAATTTAAAATTGCCATATTTTAAATTACTTAAAATATACAGGTGACTTGTTTCTGTAATGAAAGCTGATTTAAGGGGTCCATTTGTTGAAAGTATTTTCTATTTTAAAGTGCTAGAAGGTGAAATGTGCATCACTGCTAAGAGAACTTTTCCTCTACTCATTTACCCATATGTGGCTTTATTCAAACTGCATTTCTGTGCAAAGGGGTCTCCTTGAAGAAGTTTCTGATCTCTGTAGCTCCAGTGAAGCCAGCAGATTTCTCCCTGCTGGATTTCCTCACTGGAAATGTGTTCCAGATCTGTGTCTCAGAAGCCAAGTTTCAACAAAAATGAATGAGCCAATGACATGAAAGTTTTACATGTGTAGCAAGAAGAGTAATGGAATGAGGATAACAGTTTATTTGTACAAGTAAAAGCAAATAGTCTAAATAAATGAAGCAAATGATTACTGTTTATACATTCAGAGGTTTTGTAAATGTTTCATTGAATTGATGGGATCTAATGCATTCTTCCAACTTTTTATAATTAAATTTACATGGATAGGCCTTTTAGCACATCTCTTCATTATTTTGTTTCCAGGCTAGTTATGGCACTGAGACATCTAGTTCTCAATTAGCCAACAAGTCCATGACCTCTGTGTACATCAGTTCTGAAATTCCTAACCAGGGAATCCAAACCATCTCACAGCTATGCATAGACAGTTTATGTGTTGTGAAACTTCTGCTGTGTAGAACTGTAATAATTTATTGTGTTTCAGTGGAGAGCCTAACCTAGAGGAAACCGATAAGGATTAAAATTATGGTCAAATATTTTTATTTTTCTAAGAAAAATAATACACCTCAGCATTGTAAAGTAGTACCTACTTAGAAATAGAAGGCGTGTCTAGATCCAAAGCAAACCAAAGCTAAGGTTTGGAGACCAACTGCCGTCAACTGCTCCTAGTGATCCCAAATGCAACATCTGTCAATCACCATCATTCAGGGGAAGATCAGATCAAATGAAGTTGGACCATCCACAGCAATGCAAAGCTCATGTAAACTCAAACATTGCCCTTCCATCTCCGTTTCTCTCTGATGACAACTTTTGGGGGTGTGATTTCTTAAGAACTCTGCCCGTAATGTTGATGCAAGTTTGACTATGCTGATGGCACTGAGCATCCAGCTTTAAATAGCAAATACTTCCCTTTAGCAAAGAAAATTGATCCTGAGTAGAGCTGTTTGCTTAGCAAAAAGGGTAAAATGCATTCTGTAATTGGCTGCCCAGAGTCGCTAGCACAAGCTCAGGTGATCAAGGTCAGTAAGTGAGCTTCTGTGAAAACAAAGCCAACTCTCAGGAAACGATCTGTGTGTTCTTCTGCCTCTGCTTTGGTCAGGTTCATGTCCTGAGTCCTTGCCGCTTGCATCTGCTCCAGAAATGTCCATGATTCAGAAGTGAAGCAAGTCCTGATAGAATATGTCCCAGTATCTGTAAAGAGATGGAGGATTCCTTGCTTCCCTTATGTTCAGTCTTAAGGTGGAGTACTAAACAGACCACAGAGCTAACAGAGTACAAATTTCTTTAAATTCAGAGAAAGGAGCTAGATGAGCAAGACCTCACTATCCTCTTCATATTAACCTGTGGTTCAAACTTTTTGCAGCTGGGATCATTTGAGGTCTGAACTGATTATTTTATTCCTTTCTTTTCCCTGTTTGATTTGTTAGAAAAACAGAAAAGATCAAGAATCCCTTATAAAGACCACACTTCCTGTTAAAATGGGAAGTCACTGAAAGACAAAAAGATGTTTCATTTTCACATTTTTAAGGCAGTGCAAACAGCAAGTTGGATTCTGGAAGAAAAACATGAAATGAATCTGAAAGTGTAAATTATCCCTCACCTGCTTATTTTAATTGCCTTGTTTCCAAGTGAGTCAACTCAGAGCAATATTTTTCCAGAAATGCCAGTCTACCAATTCTCATCAGTTAATGCCCCAAAAGGTTCCTCTTTTGGTCACATGACAAAACAAATGACATCATTAGATAAAGCTTCCCTCTAAGTCAGGAATGTACAAAAGTACCCTGACTGCATCCTGCTATTGAGTATAATGAAAGTAGGCACAGAGGTGACACGTGTATTACTATCGAACACTGAAAACAAGGTGGCAAAGGTGGCAGGGTGTGTTTGTTGTGCTTCTCTAGAGAGGCAAAATGAAGACAACGCAGGATTAAAGAGGATTCTCAGTCAGTAAGACTCTTACTTCTGTTAAGCAAAGCTATCAAATATGTAATTGTTGAAATAGGTGAGGAGCCAAGTGCAGTATCAAAACATCCATTGCCAGCCTACTGCATCAGCAGACTCACAAATATGAAAACAAGCAAGGAAGCTGTTGTGAGAAGCTGAGGTCAGTATCAGCTCCATCATTTGTTTAAAGATGCACCGACAAAATAATATGAGGAAATTATTAACACTAGCTTGATCCATTCACTGATACGAGACAACAGTACTGAAAGGAAGTGAGGATTGCAAAGGGCATGAGGAAGTCCTGTCATTTCCCACTAGGGGCTATACCCTAACATCATATAATGTGGTGGTAGCAGCTCAGCTGCCCATCCTTGCACTAAATAAGAGCTATACTTGCCCCTCTACTGCCCAGCCAGAAAACCGTATTGTAAATACATGCTAAAATAATAATTTTCAGCCTTTTTATGGCCAGGGCCAACAAATTCCCAGCAATTATATGACATGTACAAAGCTTCCAAAGCAGTATTTCTGTAGCAATATTTCTGTAGCTCTGTAGTACAGACTGCACAAAACACAGGAGATTAGACTTTTAACACACAACTTCTTGTTGCCAACAAATACTAATCTTTGGCTTTCAAAGCTTTGGCAAGGAGTCACTTAAGAATTATAGGCTGAGCAGCGAAAGAAAAATGTGTTTTGAAATCCCATCTTTATTAGTTAAGCTATCATTATTACTATTCAATTATGGTACAAATATGCAGCTTTCGTAATGTAAAATACCATTTCAAAGTCTTTTGACAGGATTAGATGCAATATGCCTCTCTCTAGTCAGGCCCAGTTCTTCAAGATACCAACATGCCCCCAAGACCCCCTGAAACCTATTGATAAGGCAAAACGGGGGGATGAGATGTCTGTGAACAGCACAAAGCATCAGACACACCTTCCTTCTAATTAACAATGGCAATAATTAATAATAGTTAAAAATATTATCTCTGCTGGGTTGTTGGTTGAAGAAGACAAGCCAACAGGACAGACTCACACTTTTTACAGGAATATGAAAGAACAACAGTTAGAAAAGAGTAATTCCTGATCAAAAATGCTGAGGAGGAGAAGAGGTGGGATGAGACATGAGAAGGAGCCCTCTGTTTCAGTCATACTGCCTTGTTGATCTTCCCTTCCTGCACCATGTGGTTTCTATTTTCTTGTATTAATCCGTGCTTCCCCTCCCAACATTTTTTCATGTGGCTGCCAGTTGGAGGTCAGGAGTACTAAGAATGGACTGAAAAGAATTTCCAGGATGTTTTTAAGACTATTAATAACTTGAGCAGCTATTCAAGCAAACAGTACTCTGTGTTCATCATATTCCAGAACATAAGCTCATCACTTGAGGATGCTGATTCAGAGTTTCCTCACATTATAGATTGTACAGACAGTCAATTATGGTATGGGACTTCGGAGACAAGATGTCGGTAGGATGCTGAAAAAGAAGGACCCATCAAAAGGAATGTTTTTCAAAGGCAATAAAAGTCCAGAAACAGGTCTCATGGGGGGTTTTAAGTGTTGCCATTTACAGTACTGCACTTCCTAATTGCAAGGCACCCAACTGCACGGCAGGCATCATCAAAGCCCTAAGATTTGCAGTATTCCTCGACAAAATGCTGCAAGACTGAAGTACCTATAAATGAGATCTGCAGAAGACACTCAAGCCAGGCAGGCTGCCAGAGGCTACAGGGAGAGCTGGCATTTCTGGAAATACGTGATTGAGCTTCACCAGTGCTGTGCAGTGAAAGTAAGCCCTGAGCAGTATCCTTCACCACAGTGATGCAGGGAGACACAGCTGGGACCTGAAGGAGAAACACAGCCCCAAGCCCATGATACAGTGAATCAGTCAAAATAAAAGAGATTTGATCAGCTGTGTTCAAGACAATACACTTCAAAATTACACTGAAGCCTTGTGTAGGGCTGACTGCCAACTGCATGATGACCTGTGCTTCAAACAGGGCAGAATACCTCAGCTTCATATGCCCCAATACACTGCTTTAGCTGATATAATGGGCAAAGTGGGGAGACTCAGACAGTCTCATTCCAGCTGTCTTTTGTGTGAGACCTGACCTGGCAGTCCTAGAACATGAGAGGTCCTGGAGGAGATGATCTGAGAACTCCATGGGGGCCTGGGCATGAAGCAGCATGAAGACGCCAGGTGTGGCTGCTCACACATGAGCAGATGTCTCCATTCATGTGTAATCCCCTCTGCTTCCAAGGGGATTAAACATCTGACCTTGAAATGCCTAAAACCAGGGCCCAAAGTCTATTTTGAAGCAGATTTTTATAAAACAGAGGATGACTTTTATAAAAGAAGAGACTAAAATTTGCACAGGAGAAAAAGAAGTACTATGCCAAGTTTCAGAGTGACATATGAGGGCATAAATCACAGGTCAGAAGGCGGATTTCAGAGAGTTAAGTGGTGAATTCAATCCCAGAAACATATGTGCTTGATAAAACGCACTACCTTGGACTACTCCTACAGACAGCAGCTTTTGGGCATCCAGGGCTTTCCAGCATCCTAAGAAATGATGCAAACTATTTAATTCTTTTCCCCAAAGGCTTTGCCTTGTGCTTTCTCATTGATTTTGTATTTCAGAGAGTAGATTTAAAAGACCAAGGGGATACTTAAAAAGATGTTAACTTTCTTTCTTGCCTCCCCCCCAAAATGATCCACATTAGCAGAATAAAGGTTCCAGACATTTATGAATTTATTTTTGAGATGTAAAGTTGGGTCTCATTTTCATATAAGCACAAACACACCATAACTGAGTTTCAGAAGTTATCAGCACTCATTCACAAAGGTAACCAGAGCTGGGGGGTGACCCAAACCTTCAGCTGATGTGGCTAGAGCTAAAGGGTGGTGAAGCGTGGCTCTTGTTGAGAGAACATCGCTCCAACAAATTATGTGTTTAAAGATGCAGCTGACTTGTTCCTATTCTATAGGAACTGCAGCCCTTTCCCTTTTCCAGTTTTCCTGCTAGCTGTAGCTATGAAGAAGCCTCTTCAGGCCTTCATACATTATATCAACTTACCCATCCAAGAGCCTCACCAAACAGAGCATTTTGCCTGAATGATGGCAGTAGTAGATGGCCATACCACAACATACTGCAATACCATAGGAAAGTTGCTTACTCTTTCTGTATTGAGCATTAAAGCTAAGTTTACTGCCCATTTCCTCCACAACTCACATTTGCTGGATACTGTTAATCTCAAGAGCAATTTATGAGTTAAATGAGTGTATTTTTTCTAGTGCATGGACATGTTTTCATTAATGGTAGTTAAGTTCCAGCTAACACCGTTACACAATCTCTACCTTCACTGGCAATTGCAGGGGAGTTAATATTGCATTTTTACTTCCTGCCTTTAAAAAGGAGACAACTGCATTGTTTCAAATTGCCCTGTGAGAAGCACATTCCCTTAATAGTTTTGTAAAACCCAGAAAATCTTGTGAGATATGCTAAAGGTCAACAGAAATGTATTCCCCATGGGATACCCCTAGAAGAGTGTCTACATTGAAATGTTTGTGGTGAAGCTTTGGACTCTGGTGTGTATGTGAGTGGTCAGAAGAAGGCTGGCAAAAGCCATCACATTTTGGGAGGAGGAAAGGGACAAGGTGGCACTGGTGCTGTTGAAAGCAAATCTGGAATAGGTGAAGAGGAACAGATTTTGTATCCTCTGAGCTAAAACAGTAAAAGGAGGCTTGGGGGACACTGCGCACAAATTTTGCTCACCTATAAAAAACCAAACATTATTGCACAACTGGCTGTAGTTCTAAACTGCATGGTATGCTCTTCTGATAGCTGTAGAGAGGCAACAGCCTCTATACCTACCCCTTAGTACAAAGGAGCTACACCTACCCCTCAGCAGCATCACACTCTCCTTGGAGGCACGCCCTGCTCGGTGCCACTTTCCCTGCTGGATCTCTCCAAACCCTCATCCCCTGCAGCCTCTGCCTGCCCTCAGGAGGCACAGTAGTGATGAAGGTCCTTCTTTGAGAGTCATAAGGAGCAGTAAGGGCTAAGTGCGAAGTCCTCCTCCAACAGCCCCTTACACAGCCCATCCCTCCACACATGAGTCCAGACTGTACACAGTAAACAGAGAGTATGGGATGCAATTCCCCATCTTCCCTCCAGTAAATCCACTCCTGGCTATCACACATTAATTTTCTGGGACATCATACAGAGTGGAACAAACTTTGGTCAAGGGCATCATATTTTCAGATCAAAAGTGTGCACTTATACCCTGAGTAGATTAGATTAAAGTGGATGTGAATCTGCAGTCCAGGATGTCTTTTCCTGCTGACTTTTCCCGCTGACTTTTCCCAGCAGTTTCCAGGTCAGAAGCTAGATACATGCAGTAGATGATGGATTTCCTGAAGGCACACTATAATCTTTCCCATATAGACAATGGAGTCGAGATGCCTAACGTTGGAGACAGAATGGTGCTTCATTTCCATCATCCATGATGAATATTGCTTCAGAGGCTCATTGCCTCAGCTAGGTACAATTAACTGAGCTGTTCTGATTTACAGCTGCAGTTAATTTTATTTCAGGCAGGTGATTGCTCATTCTGTTTCACTGCCTTGCCATTCCCAGATTTTGGAAGACCACAATGGCTTTTTATGCTAATTGGACTCTGCTTCCTCAGATTCTCACACAAACATTTAGCACAAAGCACAGTCTGCTCTTTCCTCAGCCATCTGGCAGAGAAGCTGAAACCAACAATTTTCCAAGTCAAAAATCAGACATCTGAAAATAATGTTAATGTATTCTAACCCCTTTGTATCTACTGAACAAGTCAATGGGCAAGCTGAAATATGGAGGACAAGCCGTAGGAGGGGCACACTGTTCACCTTGCTCTTCAGCATCCCCAATCAGACTAAGGCTGCAAAATTAGGAACTCAAATCTAACCTCCCCTAGGAAGGCAATACTGCCTGCAGCCCAGCATCTGCTACACCAAAGATCAGGTGAGAGATCTGTGGTTCTTTTCATGGGTTTATGCTGGCAAGCAGAAATGAATATGCATGGATAAATATACATGTGCGTGCACACATTTCTATGTCCGGGATATAAATTCTTGTTTGCTGTCACCACATTACATCCTACTTGCCTTGGTAACAAAGGCTTTCTAGTTAAAATCATTTGTAAGTCCTATAAGGTGTAAGACACTTTTATCAGTCAGGGATGAAGAGCTTGTCTTACTATTGTAACAGACTCTAGCTTCCTGGAAGACAGAAAGCTTAGATAAAGCTGGAAGGAAGGAGAATGATATGACACATTACTGACTTGTGGAATGATCGCTTCTTCTGCATAACACAGCTAACAAAGGAAACAGAGAACCTGATTTCAGCTTCCTGGGACTCCCAGACATGCCAGTGCACAACAACAAAGGGAGGAGGAAGCCACCATTGTGTTTACCACCAGTGGTGTTCTGAGAGGTAAATGAAAGTGCACTCTGCATTCAAGGAACACAACGCAGGAGAATATATAGAATATGCACATGATAAGCATGCACTGTGCATGTATTTGTGCTTTTCATGTTTACTTGAATAGCACAATGTATTTCCCACATAGTCCACAGATGTCAACTGTATCCATCAGGGATTCCGGTTTTGCAGGACTATTCCAAAGGCAAATAGCCATATAAAGCAGTAGTATTGAATGACGAGGTCAAAGAAACTGCCCAGAAGCAAGAGAATTAACATTTGGCAGAATCTTATTTATCCCAGACCAGTCTCTAAGTGAAAGACTGTCTTCACAGAGAAGACCACTGGAGCGGAAGAATATGTAAACTCTATCTGACCATCTCTCCAGCCAAGAGATTTTCCTTTCTTTTTTATATTTAAACAAACACTTTTTGAATACATTTTCCTAGCTCAGCTTTTCTAAAACATCTACTGCAAGATGAGTGCTTGATACTGTTATTCAAAATATGTGGTATATTTTCCCATGCATCTCACTTGCCAGCAAAAAAAACCCCTATGCAGAGCAGCATGTACTTTACAGGAGGAAGAAACCCAGTCTATTACACAATACCTATATGCTTATCCCAGTTTCCTTCTGTGACCATTCAAAAAGCTCATTAACAAGTAATTACAGACATTAGCTTCTGCATTTTCAACTTCCATTCCCCTTTCTCTATGAATGTGTCAAACCAGCACCACAGCATTGCTGGCAGGAGTACTCAATCTCCCAAGTAAATCTGAAGGTTTAAATTCCCAGTGAAGCTGCTGGGTGTTTCAGTGTGCTGTGGACCTACTGGTACCTCTCCATTATCATTGTACCCCTTCTTTGGTAACAATAACGCAACTATTGAAAGGAAACAGCACCCTCTTTGTCACCATGTCTTTGCTGTTAGAATGGTTTTTATAGCTTAAAAAACCCTGGGTAAAACTGATCTCAGAGGAAGATATCATCCCTGTCCAGCCGACAAGGATAGATTACCAGCAGCTTTCAAAAGCAGCAGTGTATCTTTTCCAGCCCTGTGAGCCAAGCAGATGGATGCCTGGATGGACAGTGTGGGGGTAGCCATAGTAACCATCATCCTGTGAAGCTCCTGCTCACATCTCTCTATCACAAGTGGGGAGAAAAGCCAATAGCTCACTGCTGGGGTGCAGATATCCAGTCAGACCTTCTCTTCCCATCTCCAGGTGGGGTTTCCATTCCCCTTCAGCAATTTTTTAATCGTACCTTGCTTGTCTGTGTTTATGGATGGTGAGTAAAATCCCATCCCAGGGAAAGATCCCTCGAGCAAGCAACTTCCCAGCTGCTGCAGCCCCTGTGGTGGGTAGATGTGTGCTGGCAGCTTTCTTTCCCTCACAAGGAGCAGAAAACCCCTCAGCTTCCCCCAAGCTGGGCAGACACCTCCATCTCTCTTGAACTCACCTAGAGTACTGCATGGCATGTGAATATACATCAGGGTTGACCCCATTCCCAGCCTGGGTGCAGCCTGTCAGCAAGCATTCATTGAGAAGCACAGAGCTACAAGCAGCTTTGTGCTATACCCGTTCCCATGGGAGCTGGCTCGAGGTTGCTCCTGTGCAGACATCACTCTGGCTTTTCAGAGGGGATAACGGTCCAGAGTGCTGCAGCCCGAATGGCTGCTGCTAGGCTTGGATGCAGGAGAAGGCTGCTCTGCCAGTGACTGATGGTGTTATCCACTCTCATCTCCCACTTAAGGTTTTATCATTTCCATTAAGGGCAAGTCTCTTCTCAAATCAAAATTTAGTGGTACCCAAGGTAACACATCTAACTGCCCTGCATGAACTCAGAATGGTAGTTTAAATTTTAAAACATGCCTGTTGAGAAGCAAATATAATCATTTGTATTAAGTTGCATGACCAAAGCCTGCACCTGTTTCAGAACCATGGAATATTTGAGGTTGGAACTGGGCTCTGGAGACTGTTTAGTCCCATCCCCTCATCACTGTCCTTTTATGTAGCTTTTACTGCTTCAATTTGTCTGAGGGGATATTACAGAAGACAATGTTGAAAGCTTTGTTAAAGTCAAGATAAACAACATACTTCTCTCTGCTCATCCAATAAGCCAGTCAATTCACTATAGAAAGCTACTGGGACAGTCAGACATGATCTTCCCTTTGTAAATCCATGCTCACAACTCCTAGTTACCTTCTTGTCCTCTGTATATTTGGAAATGATTCCCAGGAGGATTTGCTCCATCCCTTTCCCAGGGATTAAGGTGAGGCTGACTGGCCTGTAATTCCCTGCATCTTCCTCCTTGCCCTTCTTGAAGAAGGCCGGACATTTGCTTTCTTCCAGATCTCAGTAACCTCCCCCAGTTGCTGTGACCTGTCAAAGACAATTGCAGTGACATTAGCTGCTCTCACAGCTCTCGTGGCTGCATCCTGTCAGGTCCCATTGACTTCCGTGTGTCCAGCTGGTTTAAATATTCCCTAATCTGACCCTCCACCACCAAAGGTCTTTTTTGCTCTAGACTTTCCCTTGGGTTTCAGGCACATGGAATTCTTGAAGGCAAAAATACTCTGTGAAGACCAACTGAGTGGATGTATGAAGACCTGTGTGCGTCTGCAGCCTCACACTGCAAACTTGCTTGAACTGACATGTGTTTGCCCTGTTTGGAGAAACTCTGAAAACCAGACCGAAGTCATAATCATATTGAGCGATTGCCAGCTACTGCTGGTGACCTGATCTACCTTCAGGAGCTAAATTTGCCCAGCAGTCACCTGGAGTTGGTCAGTATTGCTCTCTGCAGCTCCACCCTTCAAACAGCCCTTGGGCCTCAGCCAAAACAAAATTAAAGCACTTCCAGTTCAGTTCTGCTAACTGTGAAACTTGTTAATTCTAAAACTCAGTGACAATGAGGAGATTAGGTTGAAGAGCCTGTTTTGAACAGCCTAATCCAAGCATTCCCTGCACACAGCTTCAAATACCACTGACTTTATTAGCATGCACTGCAAGGGGAGCCACGAATTGCTGAGTGTGTTACAGTAATTTATGGCTGCTCTTGTCACCTCCTTCCTTCTCACCTCTGTGATGATCTGAAATTGGCTAAAACATGCCAGGTTTACCTGTGGGAAAAGAGCAAGTAAAGGAATTGGAAAAAACCCATCATCACCTTACTGAGCAGGAGGCGCCCTGTCCAAGGGGAGAGGCAGGGGTTGCACATCCATCAGCTACTCACTCATCCATGCCATGGTCCCATGCAACCCTCCTGCTCCCCCCACAGACTTACAATTAGATAAACAGCTAAACGTTTAGATTTATTTGTGTATTTGCCTTGCAAGGCACACATCTGAAATCACTTCCCTGTATATTAGTGGAATGGCTTTTTTTTGCCTTACTCTTTGTTTCTCTTCTCCCGCCTTCACCTGAGTCTTGGAAAATTACATTTGTGAAGCACAGAAGTATTAAGCGAGGAACAGTGTGAATATAAAAGCTTATAAAGAAATGAATAATTCTGTATTCATAGCAGGGCTTGAATAATGTCCCTAGAACCACACACTGCGAAAGGAGGAGAAAACCAAATATTGAACAGCTGCTCATTAGAAAAGCATCAGCCATCCTGAGCCCTGAAAGACATGGGAGTCCTGCGGGGGACTGCATGACTATGTAATTAAGGGCTCTTTCAGACTGTTACAGGGGCTGCAGCAAGGCTACCCTGGCTTTGCAAACCTGGTACTCTTAAAATGAAACTGCTTGTCATTTTTGGGGGTCAAAAACCAGGAATCCCCACATCCCCAGGCCACAATCTGTGCTGTGTGGTTCCAGGGACACCTACCAGAGGGAGCTGGGCGTCCAGATGAAGAGACCTCTGCCATTTGAGCCAATAGGAGACCTGGCAGAGGCATGTTTGACATCCTCTCACTTGTACGCAGTGCTGGGAAGAGACGCTTTGTGCTAGCACATATCTGGGTTTCTCCTGTGTTTGCCAGCAGTAAAAGGACCCTGAAGCGCCAGACACTGGTGTGGCTGCCTGGGTACGCTGGTGAGGCCAGTGGTGTGTCTCCTTGTGCCTTACCTGCACAAGTACACAATTCTGCCAGGATGCTTTAGCACAGATGCAATAATACATTCCTCTTGGCTCTGTTCTTGGAAACAGTGGAGCTACCTTGGCAGCAATTTAAAAATGAAAAATCAGCTTCAGACAGACACTCAACATGACAAATTTCATGTCTGATGCATATATCTGGCACAGCCATCAGCAGTTTACAGCAGAGATTCATAACAGGAGTATTACTAGCCCTGCCCTAAAATACTAATGTTCAGATTGAGAAGCCATGATTTTACTGCTGTTTTCATGGAATACTGAGGCTTAGAGGGCACGGCTGATGTTCAGATGTGTTGGAGAAGGAAGAGCAATTGATGTTGGACTGTAATCACTCCCAAAGCTTTCAGCAGAGAAACACCAGAAAAGAAGACATTTTTCTAATCTACTGAGACACAAGAATACCACAAACACTGCCCATCAGAACTGGCTTCCTAAGCTTGTAGTTACCCTACAACCATTCTTTGGAAATTCCCCCTCTCCAAAATGCAAGATTTATTTCCTGCTGCCCCAGGACCTACTAAGGGTACATCCCGATGCCCCCCATCCAGGGGAGCCAGCTCTTGCCATAGCGCTGCATGCGTCTTGCCTCCAGACATTTCCAGTCTGCTCCCGCCTGTCTCAACTTGGTTATCCACTCTGAGCCAAAGCCTTGTCTTCTGCAGCTCCTCTTTGAGTCACCCTTGCAGCACCGGTCCTTTTGTTGAAGGCAACAGATTTCATGCAGAAATTTCTGAAGGGTTTTTTTCCCTTCGTTTTTCCTTCTTCCTTCCCTTTTGTCTCCTTTATCAGTGTGAGTTATGAACCTGCAGAGATGTTCTGTGCTAGCAGATTGGCCATGTGACTAGCTTTAATGCAAGGGAGTAAATACTTCACATCTGTCTATTAGTACGAATAAGCTGAAGTGTGTGTGTGTGTGTATATATACATCTACACGCCAATATAATTATATGCATAAAGAGAGAGGGAGAGCAATATAAGTACACATAATCACAAGTATGCAAATATAATGAAACAGTGTGAACCTACTGGAAAATTTCTTTTTTAAAAAATGTTAAGCTTCTAGGTTTCACTAATGCATTGAGCATATGGAAAACCAGACAACATGCTCATTTCAAAACCAAAGTGGAAAGCCCACAGACTTCCCGTTTGGTTCAAATGACTGCATGAAGCAGAGCTTCCCCAAGATAAGGCTACTTGCTTTTGGAAACAAAAGCCTGGTTTCACCTTGAACATGAGTGCTGACGCTGCCTCCAGGGCAGCTGATGCTACAGCCCCGGAGGAAGCAGATGGCAGTCGGCGCTCGCCAGCACAGGTTTGATGTGGGATGACTGGTCCCTCTGAAATCACTCTATGCTGCAGGCCTTCACTTCTGTGTGCAGTGAGGGTATTCCCAGATTCCACTGGAGACCAGGGTGCACCCACAATCTACCCACACCCCCTGAGAGGCAGGCGACTGTCCTCACCAGCATGGTTGCGTGTCACAACACAGATCGTGCTAAAGAGGTGGTGCATACCTCAGGAACAGATTCCAGCGGGCCACGATACTCACCAGTTTGCATCAGTTCAGCTCTAGGCTGTTGTATTTACACGAGGTGAGAATCAGATGCAATAACTAGCAGTAAGCCTCAAAAATACCATTATCCTGAGTTCAGCTGAAACTGTTTGTTCTCTCCTTAGCAGCTGGTGCAGTGCTGTGTTTCGGCTTTGGTCTGAGAACAGTGCTGATAACGCACCAGTGTTTTCTGTTTGTAAGTAATGCTTACTCTAATCAAGGACTTCGTAAGTCTCTCATGCTCTGCCAGTGCGGAGGGGCCAAGAAGCCGGGAGGAAGCAGAGACAGGACACCTGACCCAAACTAGCCAAAGGGGTATCCCATACCACAGCACGTCATGCCCAGTATAGAAACTGGGGGGGAGGAGTCACCCAGAAGGGCAGATCACGGCTTGGGTAGGGCTGGGTATCAGTCAGCAGGTGGTGAGAAATTATATTGTGCATCACTTCTTTTAATTTGGGTTTTTTCCTTTCCCTTTTTAGCTTTATATCCTCTCCCCTTGTTATTTACCTTACTGTTAGCAGTAGTAGTAGTTTTGTGTTATACCTTAGTTACTGGATTGTTCTTATTTCAACCCGTGGGAGTTACATTCTTTCAATTCTCCTCCCCATCCCACCCAGCGGGGGAGGGAAAAGGTTATGAGGCAACGGCTGCGTGGTGCTGAGTTACCAGCTGGGCTTAAACCACAACCACCAGGAAAAAAATATGAATCCAAGTCCAGGTCTTAAATAAGTGACTTATCAGTATATATACCCATGGGAAATAAATATGCTTTGGAGTTTTTTCTAGAGTCCTCAGGACAGAGAATGAATATCCATGTTAAGGTACAAGAAAACACCATCACAGCTGAAAATCCCATTATTACCAAACTCTAATCTTTAGGGGCCCAAATCCAATCCCTTTTGAATATGCAAGAGAAGTCAAGGCATTTACATCTGGATTCTTCTTCCCCTTTAAAGAGATGCATAAGGAATATACCAAGAAAAGGAACATACAAGAATGTCTCTTCTTCAAGCTACACGCTACTCAGAACTGCAGGTGCTGCTGGCCTCATTTTGTTGTTGCTGCTCCTTTGTACCACCAAGGCAGCTGGACACAGAGATAGATTGGTGTATTAATTTCCCTTTAAATAACAAGCACACTCACATTTGCTTGAACATTTTGCTCCAATCTCATGTTTGGGTCCCCTTGAGGTGTAAGCTGGCTTCCAGTAGGTTGCATCTATTCATATCAGGGTTCCATTTTGTCCTTTTGAGGATGAGAAGGTGCAGTTAGGAACTGTGAGTATTGAGAGGACAGAGACATTGGCCCCAGGAAGGAGCCAGGATGGAAAATCCTAACAAGTAGCAGCTGTTGACATGCCTTCCTCTCAAATCCTGTACTTATAGTGATTCTTTCTGAGCACAAGTAAGGTAAAATTTAAGAGACTATTACCATCTCATCTCCACCTTACCATGTCTGCACATCCCTCCTACACTAGATAAAATGGCAAGATCAGGATGAGGAGGATTCTATGGCCGCCCATGTCGCCACTTTCACATCTTCTTGGGAAAGAGTTTTTAGAGAGTTGCAGCTGTGTTCACTGTTTGTAACTCAAATACAATAACCTTCCTCAGTTTCCCCTTTCCTGCCTTCACACACAAAAGGGCATCATTTTAAACCCAACTGCAAACATGAATGCAGCCTATTTGTATCACCTGTTTCTCTGGTGAGAAAGTGAATTCAGCCTATCTGCCTGATCCCAGCCTTGCTGAAGTTGATCACAGTGCGTGTTAGCCCAAAACCTGGCCCTGTTGCACTCCCAGGCATAATTCCCACTGACTTCAAACAGGTTCCCCTGGTCTGACTCAATAACTCCCGTGGGCTTGGCACCAGGGTTTAAATCACTGTACACAGTCACTCGAGAAGCTGTCGGCAGTCAGAAATGAGTCATTAGTATGCTGCCAACACAGTGTTCAGTGACAAAACCCAGCTGCCACTGTAGTCAAAAATGCAGTTTCTTTAGCACTACTGTAAGTCTTATTAGCATAGAAATCAAGTGTATGTATGTAATTGAATTTCTTTGTTGCATCCTAGTATGAGATTTTCCATCAATCCTGATTGTTACTAAATTTGAACTAGCAGCCCATATTTGCACTTAAGCAACATCTGAAAAAGGACTACACAAAGAAAGACTTTCCTAAGTCAACACATCCTAGAAAACAGCAGCTGTGCAAAGGCAGAGGCAAGCAGTATTTCATTTTCCTCCCCATAGCACCCAATCTTTTGGCACCTCTGCTTTAAAACTGGGTTCTGCTGGCAGCCTGTGTGAGAGCAGAGGCTGTCCCACCAGGAGACTATCTCAGGATGTTGTGGTGCCGGTTACTGTTGATTAGGAAGTGAGATAATACCATAGGTACAGTTCATTTAAGGTCGCTGATTAAACTCAACTCCTGGAAAAGAAAGAAGTAATAAAGCCAAGAGGGGAATACCAGAAGTGATTAGGAGCATAATTTCAGGATTAACTTCACTGACATAGGAATGACTGTTCAGAAGCAGTATGAGTCTCAGAGATGCAGAAGTTGTCTCTGTGGGCTTGAAACGTGCTGGGGGAGAGAGAGGACTGACAAGGCAGCCACCATCACTGTGTCTGCCTTTTCAGTGGTGGTTTCTCAAGGGACTATCCTAACCCCCATGAACCATATAGCCCTATTTTCCTACATTTTCCAAGCATAACTGTGGTCAAAACCACAGACACCTGGCGAGATGGAAAAAGATGGCAAGCAAGGAAATTTAATATCCCTCCCCTGCACAGATGGTCATTGCAGACCTTGGTTGAGTTGTGTTGCTAATGGCTGTGCTGTGAACACATCTCTCCAGCTTTGCTACTAAACCAGTGCTTTACCAAGGTCACTGTCCAAGCAATCTACAAAGCCACCAATCCATGAAGTTATGGAACCAAGACTTACAACCCGCAGGCAGCCTAGCACCAGAGAGGGGCAGAAGCCAGGGTGCAAGATGGATCCAGGGATCGAAGGTAGAGTCAGTCTGCAAAATTTCACAGCTCAATATGTCATAAGATCCTGACGTGAATCAGTTTCCCCCCAGATGTCCACAGTTTCAGGAAACATGGCTGTTATTCCTACAGCTCTTGGGACTCCAGCAAAGCAGGATTGTGCTCCTGGATTATTTTTATATATATAGTGACAACTGCAACTAAATAAAGGTAATGGGGCAGAGTAACTGTTGATGTTAGACAATCCATAAGTACGTGGCAGGTCACAGTCAGATTTTTCCCAGTACATCAAAATTCCATATAATGCTGTTTTTACAAACTGGATGTCATCACCCACTGCTGGGAGTGGGCAGGCACGAGTTCACTTCAGGGTCCAACAGTTCCCACTGGATTTTTTCTTTCTCAAGCAATAAGTGCCAAGATCAAGACTCTTCTGAATCAGAGAGAAGGAAAGAGTGAGCTCCTTCCTCCCCTGACACAATGCAACAGTATAACAAAAACTAAGAAATATCCAAAATCAGCTGATTCCCACCATGAGCCCCTAGCCATGGATTCCACTGTGCAACCCTGGCATGAGGGCAGGATGGACTTTCCCTCTGGGGAATCACAGGGAAAGAGGAAAGGGATAGGACATGTGTGGATAGCATTAGCTTTTCACTGGAGTTTCCCTCCATGCTGATGATGAGTTGCACCACCCGGGTCAAACCATGCAGCTCTGTCTCCCTTTGGACCTCTATAAAACTGACTTTTGTTACAGATTTGATTTATTGTTATTTCATTTTTCACTTCTCCTGGGCTTTTCTTTCGCTACTTTGATATCAGTTATTGAGAGCTCAGTTTCTTTTCAATTTTACACAAAAGCTCCTGTGTGTAAGGTAGTAAGTTAGGAAAATGTAGATTTCAGAGAAAGGAAACTCTGATCTGGCGGTTATTGCAGGGCACTGTCAGCCAGGGCTGGGAGACCTCCCTGCAGCTTCCTTCGTCTTTCTGGCTCAACAGTGCCAAGCAGCTACCAGCCTACCCTCTGCAAACCAGGGTGAATAAATCAGTCTTTTGGAGGCCTGAACTAACTTCAGTTATCATTTGTAGAGTGCTCTGCAGCTGCCTTGCAAGAAGGCCTTACCAAGCATTTCTGCATGAGAGTGATCCCAGCTCTGTCCTGAGTTGGTGTTTTGGGCAGTAGCTGATATAAACTGGCGTACCTCTGATGTCAGCACTGCATTTGTCAGACACTTGCAAATACTAATTTACCCCCAGGGACACCTGAGTGCATTTGCTCTGGCAAAACATCTAGCATTAGCTGATATTATTGCCAATCCATCTCTCTCAGAGACTTTTTCTTTTTTGGCTAGTTTGCTAATTTAGTAAATATTTAGAAATCCATGTTCTTATAAAACTGGAACACTGGATACCATTCCCCTTTGTTCAAAACTGTTTACAGACATAGGCACAATTATAGTAAGATCTGCAGTTAATACTCACTGGGGTAAAGGCAAACAATCCTAAGTAAGAAAGAGGTGGGGGGAAAGGGGGGAATTTGTTATGACAAAGTTCAACAGTGCCTTCAAGCCCTCGTGGCTGAAGCTCTAACGGAAGGCCTGTTTCTAAAGGCAAAAAAGTAGAGTTTGAAAATAAGGTAGTGAAAATGAATGCCCAATTGCATGGTAACCTTCAAATGGTGACAGATCATGCCTTTAGCACATGGCACAGAAAGCCAGGTCACGCAGGGAAAATGTGCTTAGTGGCATATCTCCCAGGTCTGCCTTGTCTGTGGACGTGCTTCTTCTGATTCCAATGCCCCAGCTGCCTACTCACCCTGCTCTGGCTGCTGCACCCTTACCCACAAGGGGCCAATGCCCATGCCCAATGTGTTATATCCAAGGGAGTCAGCAAGCCATGAGAGTAGTCACCAGTGGGGCAGAGGGCTCCAAACCAGAGCAAATACAGCTGTTGACACCAGACAGCACGGTTGCAAAGTCCAGATTTTTTAGGAGGAAATTGCCAGTTCCCAAAGATTTTCACCATGCCTGAAGATTAAAGAGAGGCCAGGATACTACTCAAAGTGTTGGCAGGGAATCGTGGTGCCCCTGAGGAGACAAAAGACATACTTTGGCAACAGGCATGCTGGACTTAGCTTCAGACCACCAGGGACTTGTTGGTGGCCATAGTTACATGGTTTTTTCTCCCCTCTCCCAGGAAGGCTTCCCAATCCCTGCTGCTGTGGCCATGCTGGGAGCAGCACCCAATATGCACAGTTAAAAATCGGTTCAGCTGTGTCCATAGGAGCTGCAGCCATCACTAGCTGCTTGGTGAACAATACTGAAGCCACTTCACTTCCACCAACAGCAGTTTGCACCACCTTTCTTTCTTTATTAAAGAAATAAATTGCTATTTAGCCAGCCTTTAGAGCTACCTGAAGCAAAAGGGTTAGGGGACAATGCAGAAAGGGCCCTGCTTGACAGGATCCCATTAGGAAGCATTTGCCCAGACGTAATTCAGTGGGACAGCATGAATTCATGCTGCCTTAGACCACAGGCAGGTTTGCATGCTCCAGCTTGGAAAGACAGCTCCTATTATTCAGCCAGCCTACAGGCAGGCAGTTCCACACTCCAGTGTCCAGGCAGAGGTCAGTAACTGTACACCCTGAAATTACTTTAATTACAGGACAATCACTTTCCAGTGTATTGAATAACCACCTATTTTAGATAGGACCTACCCCAGGGACTCAGCTCCATTTTAAAAGGAAAGCTAATAAGCATGACTTACAAAGCACACACATGGCTTCTTTCAGCCAGCTTATCAAGATGGTACTTTAAGGGAATCTAATTTTCCTTTTCACAATGTGGGTCAAAGCATGAGGTTCTTGATGGAGGAACTTCCTCACAGACGATGGACACAGGAGGCAGTCTTATCTGACATGATAAGGATTCAAAGCAGAGAGTTAGGAATTCACATTACAGTGTATTAAGTCCCCCTTTCACCTGTCACCACAACCAGCCAGGGCAGAACAAAGAGTTGGTTTTACAAGGCCTGAAGGCACAGCACTTCTGTGCAGTGTAATGCCATATCCCCAACACAGGTGCTCCCAGGCAACCCCCAGTACAAATCCATTGCAGCTCTCTGAAGATATGAGAAATAATTATCCTCTCTTCTGTCAACAGATATGAGAAAATCCATGGGATATGGCTCTCCTTGGATGCTGAATTTAATCCTGGATACTACCAAGGAGTCTGCTCGTCTTTCATGGTACAAAAGTTTCCAAATGCGAAAGGACCCCTCCTGGCTAACAACAGCCCCTCATATGCTTCCGCACATTAACATTTCCTATTTGGCTTCAAAACTTTGCATTACTCCTCTCTTGAAAAATATAGCTTCACAGGATTCAAACTCTTCCACCCTGGCAGGCTAGGTGTCTCCTTCACAGGAGCTGAAGGGCATTCTGGGATCCAGTACATGTCTTTAACTCTTCTGACATGAAAATAAAGCGCCACAGACCCCCTGGCACATGACACCAGATTCCTGACTCCACAATCTATATCTGAAAGAAGCACCAGGTATCCTTTGATTAACAGCGTAATTTATGTGATCCCCAGTACCCCATCTCCATGTACATTGCCATGTGTGCATCAAAATAACATGGAGAGTTGAAATGCATTAGGACAGCGTCTGTACCTGAATCTGCTGATTCAACTCCCAAAGCTGCATTAAGCAGCTGTACTCTTCGAGCCCTGCAGATGTCTATTTTAATCATCTGTCTTAAAATATCAGCTGGTTTTATGCCCTATTCGGAAGCTTCCCATCCATCGCAGAGGCTGTTGCTTTCTCTAAGCACTGCCATCCAATCAAAATTACAGACAGGCAGGAAAGAGAAGAAATAAGGACAAGTAACTTTTGTTCATGCTTATTGCCACACGTCTTGGACAGCTTGTGACTCAAGCACCTTGGGAGGGCATAGCTGCTTCACCTGATGAGACCAATGGGACACTTCTATTCGAGATCTGAAACACACCAACTGAGGTATGATCCTCATCAAAAGCAGATTCAAGTTGGCAGAGATGTCCCTTCTCCAAGCCTTCCTCCTTCTCTTTTGCTTTTCTGACGAAGAGGCAGAAGAAACATCCCTGCCTGAAAGAAACACCCCTGTACAACAGAGAAGCTGTTCCTTTGCATGGTAAAATCCTGCTGCAAAACAAGCTCGAGGATCCTTTCTAACCCACACTGACAGCATCAGCTCACTTATTTCTCCATTGCTCTTTTAGGGTTGTGTTGTGTTTTATTTTTAGCAAAAACCAACCAAAGTCTTTTTTTTTCTCCAATAATATTGCTCCTATCTTGAAGGCTCTTCTCCTTCTCTCTGCTGTGCCACCCCACATTCTGACACTTCCAATGTGTGCTACGTTCATCAGCATAAGTTTTTCCTCTATTTCCGATGTACCTGCAATTTGTGCAGACACAGAACTTAAGATCACCTGCAATCTTGTTAATTATGATAATTACAGTCAATAAGGACCTATTATAGAGTCCACTGTTAACAGAAGCTTCCATAGATGGCTGTGGCCAAAACAACTAGGGCCAGCTGTCCATACACAACTCTTCATGACTTCCCAAGGAGGATGAGTGTGAAGTGCGTGATCTCTTGGACCTGCTTTGCACTCTCAACCAGGGAGCTTTGCTCATCCACGGCCAATGTCTGTTTGTCATCATTACAAAGCTAAGGCCTTTAGCAGGCGTCCTTCTTGTGGCTAGGACAAGAAGGCAACACCCAGCACAGAAAATTAGAGAAAAATCTTTTTAATCCTTTACTTGCTCTTGGACTTCCCCCATACCCTAGATAAACTAATTAAGCTAAAATATTTAAACACCTCACACTTGCATTCCAGAGCTTTTCTGCTTTGATCAGATGGGAGAGCACTAGAATGGTAAGACTTACAGTCTGCTATGCAAGGTAACTGCTCGGAGTTGCTGGTTTTCAAGTGACCTGAATTCCACACCTTGAATCCTGTGTTCAGTTCTGGGCCCTGCACTACAAGACACACACTGAGGTGCTGGAGCGGGTCCAGAGAAGGGCAGCAAAGCTGGTGAAGGGTCTGGAGCACAAGTGTGATGGGGAGCAACTGATGGAACTGGAGGTGTTTAGTTTGGAGAAGAGAAGGCTCAGAGGGGACCTTATCACTCTCTACAACTACCTGAAAGGAGGTTGTAGTGAGGGGGGTGTCTGTCTCTTCTCCCAGGTAGCAAGTGACAGGATGAGAGGAAATGGCCTCAGTGCTGCTCCAGGGGAGGTTTAGATTGGATATTGGGAAATATTTCTTCTCCAAAACTGTTGTCAAGCACTGGAACAGGCTGCCCAGGGAAGTGGTTGAGTCACATCCTTGAAGGTGTTCGAAAGACATGTAAGTGTGACACTGAGGTTTAGTGGTGGACTTGGCAGCTCTGGGTTAATGATTGAACTCCATGATCTTAAGGGTCTTTTCCAACCTAAGCAGTTCTATGATGCTATGACACATCTGGCTCAGAAACACAGCAGCATGCTTGCTTTCCCTCCAGTGACTCATTTAACAACTCCTCAAGGGAAAATTACTACTATTGGAATAGCACAAACAGCCTCCCAGGCACTGTTACGATCAGCTGTGTGGAGAGGAACTGGTGGGTATGAAGAGGTGAACATGATGCCTGGCAGGGTGGGCCAGAGCCCAGCAGCAGGAGGTGGGAGGGGTGTGAATAGCCCATGGACTGGTGGCCCATTTTGACACCACCATGAGGAGAAGCTGCTCTTCGGCCTCTGCCATGAACCAGTTCCACACTCGCCCTGGCCAGAGCCGATGCCTATCTGCCATATTGCAAGAGTGGGTGAGGCGTCTCCAGCCCTTGTGCCATGGTCTGCCCAAAGGAGGCAGTCAGCCTTGCTCCCCAGGGCAGTGACCGCAGGTTGAGGTGAGGTGAATCATCTGCTTGACTCACAGAGGTCCTCCTTACCATGCTTATACCCTTCAGGCTGGAGTTTAGGCTCTCCCTCTGGTCAGCCAGGCCCCTGCCAGACACTTGTGTTTAGATGGATGGGAGGAGGCTTGCCCCCCAGAGACAGCAACCTTTCCTTGCAGCAAAACATCTCCAGTGCGTTATGGTTTCTCATGCGGCGGCACACAAACTTGTCAGGCTCTTGGCATGTGAGTGACTGCCCATGTATCACAGAGGGACAACTTAAAGCAGATTCTGAGGGCTTTTATGCTAACTTAGCTCTGCTTTTGATGCTGCTAGTTCAGAAACCTTTATTTTAGCTTTCGTTTTCCATTTTCAAAGCCTGCTTTGTCAGTGAAAACCTGTGTCCTCCTAACCATGGCATGGAAAACACTGCTGACAATTATCCCGCAGTTACAACACATCACATTAGGTGGTCCTGTCTCAATGTGGTAGACAGCTGATGGGTGGGGAGGAGAAACTGATATAGCCTAATCATGAGGTCTTGCTGCCTGCCTGGGAAATAAAGGACACCAAAATATAACTGCGTGGGAAGGGCTTCCAAGAAGAATTTGTCTCAGACCATTTCTGGAAACAGATGATAACATTATTTACCCAAATACAGGAAGCTCGAGATTGCAATGAATGACGAAAGGCATGAACTAAGGGTGAGGGGGAAAAATATGTCCTTCCCCCTCCCCTTTCCCAAAAGATAGAAGGAAAAACCCACCAGCAAAGCTCTGGTTATTAGGCTGTGCACTCACAAGCTGATATATCCCTCTGTGTTTGTGCATGTGCATCTCACACCCACACAGCCCTGCCCGGCCTCCTTTGGATCCTAATGCTGGGGGCTTTTTCCAAAGCCAGGCATGGTATCCCACAGAGGAGAGTCCAGCTGTTGGGATCCTTCCCAGAAATCAAACAATGCAGCATTCAAGACTTTCTGGCCTTTCAGCAGTTAATCTGGGGATACCCAGATACCAAGAGCAATGCAAGCCCCTCCAATGAGAAGGGATGGGAAGCAATGGGGTGTGCTTCAAAGCCATGGCATTTATTTATTTATTTGTGTTGATGTTTATGTAAATTTCACCTGAATCTAGGTTGAACTTTGGGAGCCTGAGCTCTCAAATACAGAATCCAGCTGTTTGAAATCATGAAGAATGCACATTCCTGACAGCAGCGTAAGACCAAAATGTAAGGAGGCAAAGAGCCCAGCTAGCCGAAGGAGGGGTGAGGGGGAGTTAGCTCTCACAGAACAGCACCCTATCTTTTGCTGTATTTATTTATTTACTGCTCTGCCGTAAAAAGAAAAGATGCTGGTTATTTTGGAATACACAGCGATGCAAAGTGTCCCTCAGCATCTGCTCACAGAGATTCCCAGGCATGGCCTCTGCTGTGCTCAGACCAAGTGAAAGCAGCACAGAGCCAAGGTGTTTTATTACAGTGGCAGCCTGGCTGAGCTGGATTCAGCAGCGTTATATTTATCTTAGCAGTGCTGATCAGCCCAGCCACTGCAAATCTGCTGGAAGACCAAGGGGCTCCTCCTCATCTCTGGGCATGGCTCAATGTCCTCAAGACCAGCTCAGCTCTTCTGGGGTTTAAGAATGCTACAGATCACAGTCACTCTGGTCTTGGCTTCATGGTACACTGACAGCATTCCTGGTATGCTTGTGAGATGCCAAGCACTAAGACAACATGAACTCACCATTTTCATTTGTCTGTCCATAAAACAATTCAGCTTGTTAACTTTGTTTAAATGAGCTTTATGTTATTTTAGGTGTCAAATGTAGTCCCCTCCACCAGCAACAATCCACATCCTCTGCATATGCTCCATATCGTGTGTTTTTGTAAAATATAACAGCCAATGTCAGCGCAAGCACATGCACATCTCTGAACTGAACATGCTCATATGATGGGATGCTCCAGTGAGCAGATGCAGTACCGGTGACCTCTGACTTTAGGTTAAGTTGGATCTGTCCCTTAGGTGCAGAGACATAAATAGGACCTCTGCAGAAGACATTAAAGTAAGTGCTACAGAGATCAGTCTTCCCAGATACTTATAAAAAGGGGAGAAGTTAACCTTCTGAGTCTTTATTTAAGCCCTAAGCCAATTATTGGCTTTTCAATCTGTGAACATCATAGTTATTATTATAATAAAATTTTGACAACCTGTTTTGACACCTAAATGTGGAATTGGGATTATAATGCAAAAAATCTCAGTTCAAGTGGAAAAAAAATGTTAGTGTGACCTTAGGGCAAGCATATACCTAGCTTTACACCCTAAATGAGCTATGCAGTAAGTGCAAATGCATGGATTAACAGGTACCCATTTTCTACAGCATTTCTATGCACACACAAAAATGCATTTGCAGAAAGGAATAAGCAAGGGTGAAGTTGGCAATTCAGAGGTTAATTACTATCATTAAGAAAAAAATCCCACTTCAGGCACATCAGCTTTAAAGCTGGTTGGAAGTGGCCCTCTAAGAGGTGGAAGCAGCAGCCAGCCATAAATAGAAGCTCTTCAGTCTATGATATAATAAGTGTGATGTGATACAAAGTCTGTGATAAAATTTCACTGTAAAAGCGCCTTACAAAACAAAAGAAGGGTCAAATCAGTTCAATGAACTCCGAGGGCCCCTATACCCAACAGGATCTCTCACTGATACCTAAGGTATTTTCTCCCTGACCTGGCACAAGTCTGAGGCTGTGACCAGTAAGCCAGCCTGATTTACACCAGGACTCCAGTCAGCAGTAATAGGTGAGTCTGACTTTGCCACTGCAGAAAACTCCCTGAAGCATGTACAAACCCTCTGCAGCTTGAGGACTGGTGTCACCCACCCGCCTAACACAGTTTTTTCTCCTCCTGTTTTCCAGGCATGAGCTGAAAGGGAACAATGCTCCCCCAAAGTCCCTCTGGTGGCTTTTTGCCCTTCCATCAACCAGCACCACCTTTCCTAGTCCTCAACTTGGCCTTTGCTAGTCATCATAGTGTCACAGAATCACAGAAAGGTTTGGGTTGGAAGGGACCTTAAAGCTCATCCAGTTCCAAACTCCCTGCCATGTGCAGGATCCCTGTCCAACCTGGCCTTGAATACTGCCAGGGATGGGGCAGCCACAGCTTCTCTGGGCAGCCTGTGCCAGTGCCTCACCACCCTCACTGTAAAGAACCACTTCCTTATAGTCCTTGCTAGGTGAATAGCTGTGACTGAGCATCCAAAGGGAAAAAGCTCGTTGGTGAATAAACCCTGGGGACAAAGTTAAGACTTCAGATGGGCACACACAATTGCCTCCTGGTGACTTTGATACATTTCAATGTCAGACATCACATGTTAGTGTTCAGGTGACAGTAGCAATGCCTCTGTCACTATGATACCCTCCAGAGCCCACTGGTGACAGGGTGCTGGCAATTAAAATGATTCAGACCATCGTTACTTACAGATTTATTTTACCATGCCTTTTCCCAGTTAAACTGCCTTGATGACATGCTCCTGCGACACCTGCCACTGCAGAGAATCACTAAGGAATGAATTACAACCATGATTAACTTTCAGCTAAATAGAAAAAGATGCTTGAACCAAAACTCACCACCTGTTTTGATACGAATTAAAACCATTGGGATTTTCGGTAAGGCAAAGCTCCAAACTCTGCAGCACCTTAAATTCATGCAGATGTTATTTAATCACAGCTATCTGCCATTACTTTTTCGTCAGCTGAACAACAGTGCAGTTAGCAGAAGTCATGTGAAAAAGGGCTGACGTTAGACAGAGAATGTTGTTAATGTTATGGTTCCAAAGAAAAGTGAGATGTCTTTTATAATCATTCATGGCTGTGGCTGATAATTGCTTCCTGTCTTACACCTACACAAAACCCATGAATATAATTACAGCAGCGTAGCACTGAGTTCAATCAGAAGGGAGTATTGATTTGTGTATAAATCAAAAGCCATCTTCCTCCAGTCCTATTTACAAGGAAAAAATAATAGGGCTTTTCTTAAAAAGCTGCATAACCAAGAAAGGGGAGCATGCTGCAGAAAACCTCACTCATATATTATATGGCCAGAAGGGAATAATATGATCATCAAAATGAGTCTACACATGCAAGCCACAGGATTTCCCAAATTAATTAAGCTTTGATCTACAATGTATTTTTTTTTAAGAAGAAAAAAAGAAAACTCCACTTATTTCGGTAGATTTTGAAGTGCATCATTTCATTTATATGCACATAAATTATTACCATGTTACCTGTGCAGCAGACCTTGTTGCCTGGAACAGAAGCAGATGCTTCTGTTCTTGGGGTGCACATTGCATCACTCCCCAGCAAACACAGGGATGCCAATTAGCACTGGGGTTGCTTACAGGAGTGAGGAGGAACAGCTGTAATTTTTCAGCTCCCTCACCTGCTTCCCGTGGTAAATGCTTATCCAGACTGGGAGAGGCATCATGAGCTTTGCAGTAAAGACATCTGAATGAGGGGAAGTGTCATTTCTTGACAGGAAGTGCACTTTGGGGAATCCTGTCAGCAGGGCTATGAAATCAAGCATGGGAAAGCAGAGCAAAGTCTGAATTTGTCACTGTGGAACCCGATTCAAATCCCAGAAAGGCGCATCCCTTGCATAGGCTGGGATCCAGCTGGAGAGGGTCCCTGTTCAAAACACGGTACCTGCAGAGAAACAGCAGACTGGCTTTTTACAACTGAAGCTAGCTGGGGAGGGAAACAAACCTATTTTCAGCTAGATCTGCCCTGCCGAGAGCTCCCTCCTACACATCAGTCTTTATTAAAGGTTGATCTGTTCTGCACTCTCTTCATGAGTAAATGGCATCCTCCACTGTAAATGCTAACCTTGCCCCAGAGGAAAAGAGTAGCATGCTCCTCCTTTCTCATTACCCAGGCTTCATGAAGAAAACTTGCTCGCCTGTGTAATTCTCTGCAACTTGTCTGAAGGAAGACTTTAGGATGGGATGATTGACCAGAGACATTTCTATAGCTTCCTTGTTATTTGGGCTGCCAGCACAGAGTTCAGGAAGGATACAGAACCGCAAGGTCTCATTTGTGCACAGGGGTTGCACTGGGTAATAATGGAGAAATAGAAAGGGACAGAAGCACGTACTGTTATGAAAGCATTTACACAGCTCAGGTTTGGCAAAGGGGAAAGAAGAGAGCGTGTAAGTGAAAGATCATTTGAAGCCAGTAGAGCTGCCACCTCTCCAGGATGTACAATAACATCCATAAAAAGCTTCCACTTTGCTCTCACTGGCTACACCAGCACAAAATGAGGCCACATCTGTACCCCTGCTAAACATCCATCACTGAGTACTCAGCTCAAATGAATTGCTAGTAGCCCCAAGCAAAGTGTTCCCAAAACAGTCAAAGTTCATTTTTGTCAGCTGAGAAGGAATTGATCAGAACTGATGACTGCATTAATATTATTCATCACCCCCTGAAGATTTCCTTCTAGTGAGCCACCTAAATAATTAATATTAAAATTGATTTTGTGAAGCATTCTCAGATGTTGTAATAAATGTATAGTAACAGCCTATTTGCAAGGCCACTGTGTAGAAGGATTAAAACCTGATCAATTATGACATGCCTTTGTTTTTCAGTAGGAGCCTGTTTGAAGAAGCACAATCTATGCAGAATATAATGACATGCATTAAGTTACACTACAGTTTGTTCTGCCACTGACTATGTAAGATTAAAAACACTGCTAGAAAATGGCTTACTGATTAATCAAAAGGGATCATTTCCAACAGCCTTCATCTGATCAGCTCTGCCTCAGACCCATTTTTGTAGAAACAGTCAACCAAACAGGAAAAGTTAACTGTAATGGATGGACAAAAGCCATGCTTGAAAAAATCACAGTGAGGACTGCATAGGTTGTTTTTCATGGATCTAACTAATATGAGTCATAAGTATTTCCAAGTGTTAAGGAAAGATGATGGATGAGGAGGATTGCCAAAGCACACCCTATATATGTATATACACACCAGCTATCCTGTTTGCCAAGTGACAGCCTCCATAGATAAAATATCAGCATAAAATACCTTAAGTCTTCTAGGCTTAGGAAGCTGCATTGTATTAAGCACTTGTGTCACTGAGCTTGGAGAAAATACACAAAGCTGTCATTGTACCTGAGGAAAAACTATAGCTAGGGAATTAAGGACCTAAAGCTATGGAAAAGCCTTGTGGGATTTTCCATGCAATTTCATTGTTACTAAGACTCCTGCCAGACTCTCACAGACTTAAATGCTGTATTCCTGTGCCTAGCAAGGAAATGCTCAGCTTTACAAGAGGAATCCACAGAGTAAGGTTAAGAGCAAATGCTCACACATAACCTAGGAAAAGAATTTAGCACCTCAAAATGGGATCCTAAGCAGACAACATGTAACTGCGAAGATGCTAAAAAGTGAGGGATGGCTCCTGCTGCTTTCACTGATGTAGCACCCCACGAGCCACCAAGCCACAATGACAACCTCTTTCTGAGGATGAACATGCTGTCCCATGGCGTATGGAAGGCCAAGTCTCTGTTTCATCTATAAACAGAGAGCACATCAGCAGTCTTGTTGAACCCAGAGTGATTTAAAGGATGCTAGAAAGACAAAGGGGAAGATAAATTAATAAAAATAGTGATTTTCCAGCAATGTTTCTACAACATATTTTGTCTGTTTGTTTATAAAAGAACATCTATGGAAATCGAGTGTATGACCAAAAGACTAATAAAAATGCTGCCTCAGAAAGCAACGTCAAAAGATGTGGTAACCTCTAACTTTTGGCCTTGGAGCTAGAATATTCATAGACCCTGGGGAAAACACTCCTTCCCATCCCTTCCTGTGAAGCAAGAGCACTGGGCAGATGGGTCCGGGAAGGTGATAAAGCAAGGCAGAATATAAGCAAGAAAATAACTTGATTGTGTAAAGTGAAAATCCTTGTGTATAGACTATAAAGAAGAGAGTTACCTTGTGAAGACAGTCACAGATACACAAGTCCTTTTGTGAACATAAGATTTTTCTCCCACTGAATCCAAAAGGACTTTAACGGTGAGCCCATCAAGGTGCTTTGGAAACTCACTCAATAGCATATGTGCATATTGACTTATATACCAGCTTGAGAAATTGGACCCTGACTGTTCACAGCATGACAGCCTAAATTGCAAGAAGGTGACTCTTTCTTCTGCATACAGAATTAGTTAATCCCCATCTGCTGGGGTGCTACAATTTCAGTCATCTCCTGAAAAGAGATTAAAAACCAGGCAGATAATTGAAACACAAAGAGTTTTAAAGCATTAAATGTTTCATTCAGGCTAGCAGCTGGAATCATTTTTGCTGCTATGTCTTCTTCATCCTCTCTTCCCCAAATACTCGGTGAATTTGTTTTCTGACAGGGATGTTCACTAGACATTCACGTTTTAGGAGATTCTTAAAGAACATTAATAAAAAGCAGATCTCAAACAGGTCACCACCAATTTTTGCATAATGCAACCTACACTTTGGCAGTCAGGAGTCAACTGAATGCCATACATGCTCACTAATGAAGTAGAATACAGCTGAGAAGTCTGACGATAATTTAGCGGGCACAGTAAGTGTTACAGAAAGACTAATGCATTTCTACAAATTGAAGATGTTCATTTCACCAGGTTATGTCATAAGCCTAAACAGCAAGCAGGATCTTTAATGAATACATAGGTGAAGTACCTAGGATGTATGGTAGGACAGTACAAGCTAGACTCCCTGGCAAGATCATGGCCCAACAGTGGGCAGCTCTTCACCCCATCCCCTCCAGGGACCAACCTCAGCTGTTGTTACACAGGGACGCGAGAAGCACCAGTAGCTCCAACACAGCATTGTACCAGTACGGCTGGGCAGGTCATGGGTCGGAGCTGGCTTGGGTCCAGTTGGCTGGGGACATGTCACTGCTGGCACACATCCATGCAGGCACTCCACTGAGTACCTTGTAATTATAGGCACCTCTATGATCAATTAGCATTTTAGCAATGGCTTTGAAGACAGCACTTCTCAGCTGATGATGCTACAGTGGAACTGAAGAGGTTCTTGTTCATTTGTCTTCCTAAACCCCAATCTGAGAAAATGTTCCTAGTGAAATTACAAGGAGTGTCCCTTATTCTTTGTGCACTTAACACATGGCTAAATTTTGCTAAAGCCCTTTCCAAATTCCATACTCCTTAAAAGCCTCTGAATTAGAGCAATCATACCAACTAATTAGTTAATACCTGTGGCCCAATTTGAAGCAATTATGGTAGTTTCACCTTCATTAACTTGAATTGGAGTTCATCCAGAGTACAGGATATGTAAAATGTAAAAGACTTCCAAAAGTTAACTGGATTACAAATGATCCCTGTATAATGAATTTTTGTTCAAATGCTCACTGAATTACACGTGTATGCCCTACCATAAATTCAATAAGTTCAGAAATTTCATCTCCGTGGTAAATGTGTCCTGACATAAGGACAGCTCAGGTTTCCCAAATGCATCCATTTGTTCACAGAAGTGATCTCCAGTTACAGCCTCCCTCTGAAACCCTTCTCTGGCACAGGACAGTTAAAATCTCTCCATTTTCTGGTAAGAAAGTCTTGTGACATGGAATTCTGGAAAAAAAAGGAAAAGCTCTTATCTTCTTTTGGGTTTTTTGCCCGCAAGATCTAATAGTGGAAGTCCCTACATAGCAACTGTTGTCTGAGCATTGGGAAATGGAAATAGTGTTCTTTTGTTCCTCTTTTTTTACAGGGCTACTTTCCCACATGAGATTGATGTATGTTGTTACATGTGTTTATACAGACAACCATTCACAGTGTCCACAGGAAACTTGGTACTTGATGAGGACACCAGGGTGAATGAGACAAGTCACCTATTAATACTACAATCCCACTTAAACAAAACAACCCAAATTATGAACCTAGGCTTGACTCCAGTTGAGACAAGGATAACGTCCCTTTAAGTCTTTCTGTCTCTGCATTTCTGTCATTCTGGGCCTTACATGTCTATGGTCCAGCCTTCTTCTATCGGCATCACCAGGACACTGTCCCTATGAAAGCAGCACAAAGGTCCTTACTGATGCACTAGTCTGGTGTCTGACTACCCTGTGATGAGCTACCTGAAGTACCATGGCATAGAGAGTTAGTCTTCAAATCTGGGAGATCTTGGTTCAGAGGAAACCTTATTCCTTCACGGTCCCTTACGTGTCTTCAGCAGTCATGGGGATCTGAGTCCCCAGGGGCACAGTCCCACATGGAGAGCTTTCAAAAAAAAGATGGAATCAAGCCAGGGAACCAGCTCTCACAAGCTCCTGGCAATACTGCTGCAATCTACAGGAAGCTCAATGGAAACCATGGAAGGAGGGTGGGAATCAGAAAGCTCCTTGACTACAAGACACCCAGAAGTGCCACGGGAGTGGGGATAATGCACAGGAGGAAATGTGGTAAGAGAACAAGGATGGGTTTTGTGAAACCATACTCATACCTACTATTATCCAGCACACATGAGGGTGTGGGGATGCTCTGCTATTTAACCTCCTCTCCTACACAATCTGTGTTTTGAATGTCCTTAAACTGAACACTATGTCAACAGTATGTTGCCTGAGGGTAGCTCTCTGATTTCCCTTGTAACACCAATCTGCTATAAAGACAAGGAAAACAAACCAAACCTTACAATTAAGCAGGTAACAGCTCCTCCAGCCTCTGGTTTAAGTGGGAAAAGTAGGTAAGAGGCATGCTGGTTGGCCCAGGCAGATGCTCCAGGCTGCACCGGGTTTCCTTCTCCGTGCCTTGGGGTAGGGCTGGTGCCCAGCAAAGACAGTGTGTCCGCCACAGGAGAGGGGCACGTCCTGGCCTCCTGACCCGCAAGGGGGTGAGCCTCCAGGGCAGCCAGGTTTTGGCATTCAAACATGTGCGGAGGAGCACAAAGAAGCCCTTTATGCTGCTGCAATTGCAACATTAGATTTCAGTTTTATTCCCAAACATGAGCTGAGCTCTCAGTCATAGACAGGCTTTTTAATCAGCCCTGGCAAAGATGAAAAGCCTGAGAAAAAGAGGCAGTGTCTGTGCGAGAAGGACTCATTTACATTAAATAATTATCCTGAAGGAGAGAAACAGCAAGTGGGTGATTTTTTAATTATAAAGAAATAATTGCAGCCTGGAGGAGTATATGGAGTCCTAGCTCTGTTCCCTGTGAGTTACCTGTTTGCAGTAAAACCCAAACTGTAGGTTTGAGAGGTAAGAAATATCTGTTTGCTATTATTTTCAAAACAGAGTATCATGTGAGAAGGAAGACAGGGAAATAGTTCTGCACCTCCAAAAGGCAGCTGCTGTTACAATGTCTCCTCTGCACAGCAGGGCGAAAAATCAGTATTGAAAACATAAATGCTAAAAATACAAGAGCTGACATATAAACACATTCTGTAATGCGTTAGGAATGACTCTGCTGATGAACGTGTGTGTGTGCGAGAGAGATACAGCGCTGTCATACAAGTGTATCCGTCTGCGGCACAGCCTGCTTATGCAACCTGGTACATGCTTTCTCTTCTTTGATATTGCTTATTTAGAGAAAAATAGAAAGGATTTGACTCCAATGTTTCCTCATAGAAATTCCTTTTGAGCTGAGTTGAAGAAGAACAGTACCAGGTTTAAATTCCAAGGCATTTGCAGTAGGGGATCCTGCGCTTTTTGGATTAATACTCTGGATGGAGCTGACGTCCTGAGCCTCCTGGCACATAGCACAAGAGCATGGTTTTGGGGAATGTGAACACTCCACTACAGGTTCTATCATTATCACTGAGAAGAGTGTCAAAACATGTGAAATCCCACACATTTTCTGCTGCAGAATCAGGGCAGCACTCAGCAACTCACAACCGGTCTTCAGTATAGGGCAGTGAACACACTTCAGCTTTACATGGGCATGGCACCCATCTCAGGGCCACCAACAGGGACCTATAATGCAGCCCTGCAGAGCCCTGGGGTGCTCTTCTTCCCCATGCCTGGCTTCTGTCCCTGGGCTGTAAAAGTTACAAGTGTGTCATTTTCTATTCTGAAAGGGTCTACCGCCAGCCTTCATCCACTGCTTCTCACTGTGCCTTCTCTTCCTTGATTAAAGACCTGCTTGGCAATTACTGCCAGCAATGCTGAAGCTTAAGATTGCTGAAAAATATTATCTCATTTTGAAAACAAAGAAGAATGGCAGAGACAGGAGAATCCAGCAGAAGAGAGAGGCTAGAGAGAGAAGAAATGGCATTGGGACACAGCAGGAAAGGGTTACCAGACTCAGGAGAATGGACAAAGAAACAAGGCTGGATTGCCACCTGAAAGCACACAGCAGCCACTGTTTTGCAGCTCAGCTTTGCCCTGTCACCAAATCCAAGTGATGGCTTATCAATTCACATAAGCCTGACAGCTTTTACAGTAGTAAAAGTTCTGAAATACTGGTTTCTGCCTGTAAGTGAAAGCAGGCTGTGAGCTGAGAGCTAGACACCATCTTCCTGTTGATGAGCAAGGTGGTTGCTGCAAAGTCATGGCAAATGGGATTTATGAAATGTGTGCATAGCTTTTGTATTGCATTCAATAGCAGAAAAATACGTAGACAAGCTATACATACATGTTGCCTTACAGAATAAAATTAACTGCATTAATTCCTTCATAAGCCCATTCTACAATTTTCTTGCTTTCTTAAATTCCCAGTGAACCTAACTTTCAGGCCCGGCAAGCTCCTGTGTTGGAAAATTCAAGAGCTTACAGTAGCAGATATACAAATCGGACTGTAGTGTCCAACTATACAAATATCACTGGAACTTGACTATCAGTAGCACTGATTTACATTTACAGCTCTAGAAATAGGATTTGGTGTCATGGACCGTGTCAAGTACCCAGGACAGCATAGCAAAAGTTAATGTGCATAATGCATTAAGCTAATGGGATTCAGTCAAGGGTGAATATGTCTCTTTGGGCTAAGAAAGCATCAAATCTGCCCACATTGTCTAAATACTCTGCAGCCTGCCGAGTGCTTCTGCGATGGGCATTGAATGTGAAATGAGAACAAGACAGGAAAAGAAGCAGGGCGTATCTGCAAGAACAGAGGTGAACAGATGCCAAGGAACAATAAGAATGACCAGCTCTTCAGCTGGGAAAAACAAAAGAACAGTTTTCCTTCATATGCCTATTTTGAACAAAATCCAGCCCTGCTCCCTCTGTCTCAGAAGAATATGGTCAGCAATGCATTGTTTAAGGTGAATTAGATTTAAAACAGCAAACTTCATATTTATAAACATGGGCGTAAAAATACTTCCCTTTTTTTGTACAGATGACTCCCGCCCACCACTACCCCATCATGGAATCAAAGGAAAAACAAAATGAAATCTGAAGAGTAAAGATAGATACCGTTGATTTAATTGATTATATTTCAACCTGAATTCACAGTATTTCCACAGAATAATAGAAATTGAAGCCCTCCTCACCCCTCCCCTGCCTTAGCCAGGGCTTCCAACAGATCATTCCTTGGCTTTGCTCCCTTCCTATAAGGAAACAAGGGAAAGGAGAATTTACTTTTACTTAAAGACATCAGAAGAGTCAGGTTCCCAAATACACAGAGTAGTCTGGAGTACAGCCAAGAGTTTCTCCTGCAAACTCTCTGCTTGTAAGGACTGAATTGGTACTTGTCTTCAAACATCCACGCATAATTTTTGAGGTCAGCTCTTAAGACTACAGCTTTTCAGATGTTTCGGATGCTAATATGGAATTATGTTTCCTGGGTGGTTTGACCAACAACATTTTTTGATGCTAATGCATTTTATTGCAAGACTTCAGCATTTTGTATCATTCTTAGAGAATTTGGATTTGAAAAGCTGAGGAAATTCTTCATAAGGCGTGAGATAAAATATGGGTAAAACTGTCAGCAATGTTCATGTAAGTATTAAAAAGCCCCTGTATATGTCTGTGTTTGTATGCAAGGGTCTAAGGTCTGTCTTCTGTTCCAACTCCTTGCATTCATATTCCTCCTTCTGAGTATCTGCTCTTTGTTCAGTCCACACCCCACCAGCCCACTCAGGTGTGCTCTGCTTTCCCCTCTTTGGCTGCTGGTCTGATCTCAGGCACTTGTAAATCCTCCTGTACCATGGTGCATGCTGCAGCCTTTCAGGAAAGGTTTTGTCACAGGGTGCCATCACAGAGATGTAGGATGCACGGGGCTGGAGAGGCCACATTTGCACCTCTGCCATGAGATCCTTTGAGTTTTAGCTACAGGCAAACCCTGAAGGTTGTAGGGTTTTCACCCTTGATTATTGAGTTTCATCAACACTCTTTGGAAACAAGACATGGGTGAACATAAGAGTAGTGAGGCACTAAATATATTAAAGTAGCTGATACTACAAAATACTGTTATGCCACAAGTCTTTCTAGCCTGACTGTGAGTATAGATGGGCTGTCTTTTTTTACCCTTCATTTAGCACCTTATTCCTCCAGCTGTCTGAGGTCTTACAGTGTTATTTAAGGAGTGAGGAAGTGGCTCTGCAACTCATGCATGTGCATGTGCAGGTAAATATATGCTCAATAATCTAACAAGCAAAATTAAAAGTTGGGGCATTTGGAAGTGCTGACACCCCTCTCCTCTCTGCAGAAGGCACCCCATGGGCTGCACACACACACACAGGAGAAGTGAACACAAAATAGTTCTCTCACAGACCATGCCAAATGCTATGACATTTTTGGCCATACCAGATTCACTTTTAAATGAGGCTCACAGTTACTCAATACAACGGAAACCATACAGTATTTTCCAACTGACAGAGGTGTTTAGTGCATTGATAATATCTTCCTGAGTTAAAAAAAGGCCAGAATAAATTCAAATATGATCATAACTCTAAGTTAAACACTAACTCGTCATCAGACTGCAATGCATATGTAGCTATGCGCTTAAAGATTGGCACATAATATGGCAGAAAACTGGATGTCTCTGGAGGATGCATCATACGTGATCAGTGACCCCCTCAAGAACTCATAAGAAAGCTTAAAAATTATAGATTCAACTTTATTTGGTCTAGCAGCCAAATTCTAGCCACAATGTGGTGGTTTAAGCTCAGCCGTAACTCAGCTTGCTCGCTCACTCCCCCCTCTTCCTCCCCCCTGCTCCCGGAGGGATGAGGAGGAGAGCCAAAAGAATGTAACTCCCACGGGTTGAGATAAGAACAGTCCAGTAACTAAGGTATAACACAAACCACTGCTGCTACC
>WYDI02022385.1:74258-86867 GCA_009867235.2 Psittacus erithacus
AAGTTAGAAACACAGTGCTGCACCAGCCACTAAGAAGGAGAAAAAATGACTGCTACTGCTGAACCCATGACAAGGAGTAGTAAGATTGGAAAGCTTTTGCCTAGACCAAAGAAAGTAGAATATTTTTGTTAGGGCAATAAGAGCAGACTCTGACCTTACATATCAAGTTATTTCTTAAAGTATATGTAATAAATTTAGATATATGCTTGGAACTATTAATGATCTTAATACTCCGGTAACATTGCAAATAGTAAATGTTGCTATGGCAAATATATTAGGTCTGAGCCCCAAATTAATGACTGTTGATGTTAATAAGTATCTCCATGTCTTCCAATCAAGTCAGAAGTTTTTCAATTACTTAATAAACAGCAGACTGTCCTTGAGATGGTCCAGTAAGAGTGGTACCATATTACAGCATCAGTGCTAACCACTGACAAACATTACTAACTTTTGTAGCTATACTTATTTGGAAACCAGAGCTGAAAAAAAGCTCACTCCTGAATTCCCTAGATTTTATACAGTAAAAACTTCAGCTCTGTTTCACACTGCTGTGTTTAGTGCAGGATTGGAGCTAAAACAAAAACAGATTCAACTTTATCCATCCTGGAAAAAAAAAAAAAAAAAAAGACAAGTCTATCGTACTTTTATACTACATAGTTCAATGTATAGTAAGCCACAAATTCAGAAATATCTACAGAATGGTGCTGTTTAAGAATAAACCCACAATCTTGTTTTCCTATAGTGTACTCCTTGTTCAGAGACATTTGCTTTGAAGGTCTATAGTGCATTTGTTAAGGGCACTGAGTAAAAATGTGCTTCTATCACTTCAAGAAAGTATTTTGCTGTCATTTTATCTTATTGTTGCCAACTCTAAAACCCATTTGCTCTGATAAGAAACATCACAAAAGAGCGTTCAGCAAATCAACACTGTCCAGACTCCAGACATTTAATTATATATACTTTCCTCTGCACCTCATGATGAGAGACTGTCATCCATAAGATGAAGTACAGAGAAAACTGAGACTTATTTTTTATTTATCTGACAAAGATAAATTTCTCTGATAACATCACTTTTATTCTAGAAGTTATTATCTCAGCCTGGAAGACTGACAGCATGCTTCTCCTGTTTTCATTCATCAGTCTGAAGCTTTTTCGTGGCCTTGGCCTCTGTCTTCTTGTGAAAGACAACTGTATGTCTAAAAGGACAACAAAAGTGCAACTCTGTTGTTTCAATGAACTCTCACAAGAATTCATCGTGTTCACCTCTTCAGCTTGTTTCTACACTGGAACAGATTGCCCAGAGAAGCTGTGGATGCCCCATCCCTGGAAGTGTTCAAGGTCAATTTGGATGGGGCTTTGAGCAACCTGGTCTAGTGTCCCTGTCCATGGTAGAAGGATGGAAATAGGTGATCTTTCAGGTTTCTTCTAACCCAAACTATTCTATGATTCTACAATTCTTAAAGTATGAAACACTTAATGCTTTAAGCACATTCACTTTGAGTGTGGAGGGAAGTGGAAGAGTGTTTTGTCTGTTAAGATTTGGAAGTCTCTGAAGCTCAATACTAGTAGGTGTCTGTCTATTTTCAACACCTAGTAACAAAATCACGCAAGTTCAGATACAGCAAGATAGGATCCATGAGTATGTGCTGCCCTAGGTTTTGTTACAAGAGTGGAGCCCGAAAGAGTCTGTGGAAAGCAAGAGTTCTGCAGAGACAAAGGAACCTACATTGTGTGCTGTGGTGGCTGAGGCTAGCTGGTGGCTGCAGTGAATCTGTATTCCAAATCTACAAAAGGCTAATTGTCAGCAGTCATCAGGGAAGTGGAGAAAAATGCCTGAACTTCACCACTGGCACCTTTCCACTCCTCTACCATGTTGGTACTAGCAATGTTTCTTCTTTAGTGCACAGAAAGACTTGACACATACAACTCCAGTGAGAATTCTCACTAAACTCAGCCTATATACTATAGGTTTGCAAAGACAGAACTGAAGCTTACAGTCTTTTCTGACAATTAAAGCAAACTAAGTCAGCCATAAGTTCACACAAGCTGGCTACAGCAGCAGCACAAGATTTACAAAGGAACTAAGAGAAAAACAACAATGCAAAAGAATTTCTGTACCTGTTTCTGTAGTAGCAGCTCAACAACACCATGGTGCTCTCAAAGGCTGAAGTCAATATAATAAAAGATTCAAATGATGCATGTTGCAGACTCATTGCTGTTACCATTCAAGGACATTTTTAACCAATTGTTGAAGCTGAGGAATTACTTTCTTAAGCATGCTAAAGTAACAGAGGTGTTCAAGCTGTTACATCCAAGCATGATTCTACTTTCAATTTTCAGTGTCATGTGCTTCTTTTTTTTTTTACAAAAAAAAAAAAGGGAATTAAAATATCACCCATCTTGTTTACACAATAGGTGTGACATTATGTTAGAGGTAGAGTTTGCTTCTGATGCTGTTGGAAAAGAATACTACAGAAGTCTTCATTTTTATCCAGAGTACATCTTTATGGTAAAGACAAACTTTTTTCTTAATTTTTGCCATTCACAAACCACCTAAACTGCAAAACAGTGGGCAAATGCTGTGCCAAGGTAATGTACTGTGTAAGGCAGCACACTTCATGGCAGTTCCCTTTTTGTAATATTTAAGGTTTAAAGTGAGTACAGGGACCCTTTCCTGTGATTTGTAGAACTTGATAAGAACTTGCCTACAAAGTTTAAGTTGACAAGCAGGTATTTATTGCAGCACTGGGAGACACAGAGGATCTCTCCTTCTCAAACAGACTGTGATTATGTTGTTGCTTAATGTACATATTCATTACATTTCCAGCAAATGTCATGCATATTCATTACATTTCCAAGAACTGCTCTACATAATTCCAGGCCCATTTCCTCATGTGTACAAGAATGTGGTAGTTGTCTTTGGGACCCCTGGTAGTCGTTTCTTCATCATCTTCCTCTTCATCACTTTATCCTTTGGCTTAACTTTAGGTTTGGAAAGTCCTGTTGTCATGCTGCAAACACTAGTTTGGTTCTAGCTGGTTATTGTAAAACGTTTACCTAAGATAATTCTTCACTGTCATCTACCACAAAGCTCTTACCCATTGCTATTGTCACAAAGCTACCAAGCTCAACATTACTTAACCACAAAGCAGAACTGATTTTACTTATTTACAAAAGATTATACTCCATTTTGCATTTCTTTGTTTCACCTGAATATTGCTCCAGTTGCATTGTATTGGAGAACTTCTCTGAAGAGACGAGGAGAGAGTCTGAGTACAGGAAGGAGCCTTGGTTTCCACCTACCTATTCACTTCCCTCATCTGAAGAACCCATGTAATAATAATGAAAATGTTAGAAATGGCTGCAATAAGTGCAACAGAAATGTGCTTCACTGAGCTGCTACTAGTGTGTGGACACTCAACAGCACTTGTAGCAGATTTTTAACTACTTCATCAGAGCTCTACTTTTTTAGATCAACTCATTAAGAAGTTTGTTCTCTGCTAGGGCTACAGCTGAAATACATTCAATTATTTCTAATGGGACCCATGCTGTTTCAAGACTGCGTAATCTGGAAGCCAGGAGAATGAAATAAGAAGAGATAAGGCACAGAAACATAGTGAGAAAAATAGTTATTCTGAAACTCTTAAAAGGATGTCATAGTAAAGACTTAGTGCAAATTTCTGAAGCTGCTGAAAGAAGATAACAGCCTATTCCCAGCTTCAACACAATGGAAATTATCTGAAGAAGGAATTCTCTGAGTCAGTCACTGCCCAGTCTGCTGTGTCCAGCTGGCCACTTAGGGTGGCTAGAACAATTTTCAGACAGAATTAAGTTCTTGCCTTCTTTTATGTAACTTTTCACTTACTTCTACCAACACAGTGTGCTATTTAAACAGCAGTGTATAATACACTGCATAAATCATATACAGATTATTCACAGTTAGTGGGGAAACGTGAGGGTCCCTGGGACAGATCTTACCAATAGTAGGTGCTAGTACAAAGTAAGTATTTAGAATTGGATTCTGCTTAACCATAATGCAAATTTACCTATGGAAGCAAGAAAGAGGATATATATATGACACATACACCACAAGATAAAAAGCAGATACCTAGCTTTTTACTGGGCCTTTCTTCACTTAAAGATCTGCATGGTTACACAGGCAATAGCATGCAAGACATAACACAGCAGCATTCAGAAATCATACTGGTTGCCCCACATCGAGTTATAATATCATCTGAAAAAAAGTGAAGAATTTTCAATATAATCATGTTGGGTTCAAAATCTTGGTTTTGAGGCTTCAGAATTCATACTCTTGTGTAACTCTTCTGTAACTCTGAAACTTGCCTTGCTTTTAGTTCAAAACAATTTGTTATTGAAAAATAAAATCTTGTCATGGGTCATAAGGTGCAAATTCACCATATAAATGTTGTTTTACAGACCAAAAGAGAATTTCAGGGTGACAACCTGTCATGGTTTAAGCCTAGTTGCACAGTTGCTCTCTCACTTTCCCCCTTCCTTCCCCCCCGCACCATCCTGGAGGGATGGGGAGGAGAATTGAAAGAATGTAACTCCCATGGGCTGAGATCAGAACAGTCCAGTAACTAAGGTATAACACAAACCACTGCTGCTGCCACCAATAATAACAATGATAAGGGAAATAACAAGGGAAGAGAATACAATTGCTCACCACCCACTGACCGAGCAGAGATCTGGCCCTTCCGGCGTAATTCCCAATTTTACATCCTGGGCATGATGTGCTGTGGCATGGAATAGCACTTTGGCTAGTTTGGGTCAGGTGCCCTGTCTCTGCTTCCTCCCGGCTTCCCCTCCTCTCAGGCCAGAGCATAAGGCTCAGAAAGTCCTTGGTCACTGTAAACATTCTAAGCAGTAGCTAAAAACATCGGTGTTATCAGCACTGTTCCCAGACCGAAAGTCAAAACCACAGCACTGCACCAGCTACTAAGAAGGAGGAAAATGCCTGCTGCTGCTGAACCCAGGACACATTGTGAGGGAAGATAGAGAGGTCAGGACAGAGACAAGCTACAAAATATTCAAAATACTTGGAGGGCTGGAGCAGTAAAGCTTCCTTGTCAGCAAAAGATATTAATCATAAAGGCCCAGACTGTGCAGTGCTGAGTCTTGACCTGGAACTAGATCCACAGAAATAAATAAAATGAAAGTAACAGGACTATTCAAAGGCTTCACTATTGTTCACCAGAAGGATGTCAAATAAAGCAGGTTCTGTTCCTTCCCCTTACTCATCTTATGATATTATTTGCAAAGCTATGATCAGTCACACAGGCCAGTTTTTAATTAGAACCAAAGTATTGTCCTAATATGAATGCCAGTCATTACCTGAATGGCACCAAGATCTGAAACAGGAGAAGAAAAGAACTGTGGCAAGTTAGATCATCTTCTGAATAAAAGCTGGGCAGAAATGTTAAACCTCGTTGAAAGCTGGGTGCAGGGCAGACCAAGCTTTTGCCACTGAAGGCAGTGAGCAGCTCTACTTTTACAGGCTGGCTACCTACCAGCCAATCAATCAATCCCTATTGAATCCCTGAATTTAATTCAATCCCTATTATGGGCATCCATGCACAAAAAGAAACCCCAAACAACCAGCTGAAAGGCAGCAAGAAGCAGATATTTCCTAGAAAAAACAAATGTACTATTTTAGTGGGCTACTGTTGAGCCCAGTGCCTGGTGTACGAGGAAATGAGTGTGAGATAACGTTTTCAAAATAGACCATGACACTTTAGGGCGCTGCATCGGGTCCATGGCATTCTGATGAGTAATGTCCATCCTTATCAATGCGCAGTGTGATTCATGCCCAGAAGCCATGCAGCCATCAGCAGAGTCCAAATGCCAGTCAATGCTGCTGTGCCTGCCCTGTTACGTGGAGCAGCCGTCACTAACAGATGCAAACCCAAATTGGCTCCCTCAAGGATCAAAACTAAATGTTGGCCTTGTTCTCACAGCTCTCCACGAGCCAAGCGCCCTGGGAAAGAGGGTTTTGGGGTGCAAACATCTTCTGAGGGAGCTGCCAGCCCAGACATGGGGCCAGAAGTAGCCCTTCACAGCTCCCCTGGCACCCAGCCTGTGTCCCCCCAGCACAGCTATTGTTGGCATCAGCGCAGGATCCAGGATGGCACTTCTGTGCTAAGCCAAATTCCCTTCCTCTTAGAGACATGTCAGCTCTTCCACACTGCCAGGATAGCCAAGCACATGGCATGAATTGCTGCAGGGAAAGAAGTCAGAGGTAAGAGGCATATGGAGAAAGGGAGCACAGCTGGAAGGGTGAAAGCCATATCCAACAGGGTTTTGTTGTCCTTGTCCAGATAAGCTATCTGAAAGATCTAGCACTAAACCCAGATGGCCTCATGTAAAATATGTCTTCACAGAAGGCAGGGTGATGCTGAAATACTCATAGCAGCTATGGAATTCCCATGCTACAGAAAGAAAATAATTCAAGGCATGAAGAAAATCACAACACCTTCTGAACAGAAAGACACAAGCCATGTTTTTAGTACATATGCGCTTATAGCCAACATTGACAGTTGCAATAGAAATGTTTTTGTCACACAAAAAATAATTGTTTACATCAAAAAGTTATTTCTTTTCCTATTGATTTCTCTGGATATTCACTCTTAGTCATTTCTCCAGACACATGGTACATGTCAGCAAAACCTTGAAATCATATAATTTTTTTTCCAAAAATAAATTAATTTTTTTCTTCATTTGATCTTGGCTTTCTCTTCCCCCACTTTCCTCACCTTCTCCTGCCCTCATAATAAAAAATTTAATGTTGAAAATCAGATTATGTATCTAAATATATTGAGAACTCCTTGGACCCTTTCACAGCCAGCTAGGATTTTGGAGTAGAGGGAAGTAGGTCAGTCCAGGTTACGTGCAGTGCATTATGTTCCGGAATCACATTTTCTTACTTCAAAGAAGTTTCTAGGTAAAAAGAATTCCAGGGTGTACCGACAGTCTTTCCAACCATCTACTCTCTTTCATGAATCATTTCCTCTGAAGTTAAGGAGATGAGGTACACAATCGTATCACTGCACACGCTTGTATAAAAGGTACAAAAGGCCTTTTCTTTTAAACTTAATAGCAGGAGAATGAAATAATCTCTTCTTTTTTACAAGAGAATAGTTTCATTGTTCTGCCCACATACTTTATTTGTTGAACTGACATCTGTAATAGTGAAATGAAAGAGGAAAGGGAAGCGGATGAGAGAAAGAAATTAATTAAAATATTTGGGGCAAGATTTTGGAGAACACTATATGGCTATGTTTGAGTAAACTTGACGTGATCTAAGCAATAGCACAAATAATCAAACACTGGAGGAAGAAGTCCACTCTGATCTGCTTGCAAAGGCTGACCTGTCTTATACATCACCCTTCCTACAGTGTTATTCTAATCTGTTTGTAAGGCAGCTCCCTGAAGGCCCAATTCCCCTTTGTGCGTAGACAGAATTTCCACTGTGGCTCAGAGAGTTGTTTTTTACTATAACGTGTCTGTTTCTGACAGCAGCTCGCTGTGCTGGGTTAACTCTTTCAACTTAAATTTGGTTCCTGAGCTTTCAATGCCCCGTGGGCTTCACACCACACTGCTGTGCATGGGGGTGAAAATATCTGCTCCTCAGCAGTCTTGTCCTTACCTCCAACCCAGAGCCCAGGTAAGGTGATAGCCCCAGGGGCTTGCAAGGTATGAACCAACATGTGGGTGAAGAGAGCTTTTATGTCCCACTTCTGCCGAAGAGGACTAACACATGACCAGCACCAGCATCTCCACCATTGCTGGGTGCGAGGTGAGGTCCTGCCACCATGAGCACTCTTGTTGGGCAGATAACTCATGCAGAATGGGGCTCTCTTGAGGGCCAGCAGACATCTGGTTTGGCGGCTCTGCTCTGCCACCAGGCAGTGGCATTTGTGATGGAGAGAAGGAGGAAAAGGCTGAACAGCAGTGGAAAATACCTCAAGTTTTGCCAAGTTCTACTGATAAAGGCAACAGTCCTTGCTTTCCTTCCTTGTGCCAAGGATCTTGATGAACCAATAAGACCAAGGACCTGGCACAGCAAGTTAAAAGAATTTGGCACTATGCAAAGAAGCCCCCAAATTTTGCCAGTATTCCCCAGCAGTATCCCCATTTGTTAAATACCCCCGGGGGTAGCACAAGGGATACATTAATTAGCACGTACATTTTTATGTGGACCAGCTGTCTACGCTGTCCGCTGTCAGAAATGCAAAGTCCTCTGGGAATCTCTAGGAGAAAACACGCTTTGTCTTCTAGGAACAGGATGGTTTTCTTTTAATAACCCCTTCAACTGTAACTCATTTAGCTTATAAATCTTGACACTTGACAACGGATTCTGGTCGCTGATGCATTGTTTTCTTATGTTAAGGCTTTTTTTTTCTCTCCTTCCTCCTCGGATACCTTACACTCTGTGTTTAAATGTGAGACACAGCTGTCTGCGCCAGCAGGAGTTCACATGATAAAAATCACTGAGATTTACACAACAGGTGTCCTACCAGCCCTCTGTGCTAACGTTTTCTCCATGCAATGAAACAGTACGCAGGGCTGGGATAAAAAATAAATCAAATTAAAAGAAAAAGAAAATGTTTGCTGGCTGGAGATTAGTCTTGGCGCAACTTCAGCTTAAGTGCTGAGTCTTGGTTTTTCTCCTACAGGAAACCTAATTAGGTCCCATAGAAGCGGATGGGGTCAGGCAGAATATACATAAAGGAGTGACAACACCAGGACAAGGCTTAGGAGAAGGAGGATGATTGGGAAGAATTGTCTTTTAAAATATATGCATATCAGTTGTCCTGATGCCACTTCATTGAATAGTCCAGGGACACCTAGAAAGCAACAGAAATGAGTCTACAGACTAATGCATTTCAACCTCTTGCCACTTGCAGTCCTGTAAGATTTTTCCAGTCCATGATGTGCAGAGCCCTGGGTAGAGGTTTTTAAGCTTACTGGCTTTTGTTTTGTCTTGTGGACCCTTTATGAAGAACCTTCAAGCCACAAGTTTAAACCATTGCTCCAGCCAAACAAGCCTCATTGGTGATGAGAGCTCCTTACACCCCCTGAAAGCTGAAAACAGCAACCAATAGTTTTAAAATACATGCTGTGTGCATACAGTATATGCATATATACAAAGTCTATATATAATGTAGAATGCTATTATATTTAGACACGTGATACATAATATTATAGCAAAAATGCCCCTGCTGCCAGGCAGCTGCAGAGAGAGGAACACTGTAAGTGTTTTATTTAGTGCATTCAAAATGACACACTGTATGTATAGAAGAGACACATTGACACTTGGTACTCAAGCTTTCGACTGGATCAGATTAACTGTCCCTCAGGAGGCAGGGTTATGAGCTCAGGAAATGCTTGAGCACTTATCTGCATGCTTTCCTCTGACAATGTGTTGGGAGGCAGAAACTGGGGACAGCAACAAAATCAGCCATTTCATGGGGGAAACACAGAGTACAGAAAATGGCACATAAATTATGGGGGGGGGGGAGTCCTGCTCTTCACGCTTAAACGAAAGCCAGATTTGAAGGCTCAAAACCCTTTGCAAAGAGGATTTTCACCCTGGGCACATCTCCCTATCTTCTGCCTCTCCCCATAGCTAATGCCAAGTGCTTGAATTGCTTTAATACACACTCCGGAGTGGGACTGTGGTCCCCCGGGAGCTGTGTGGTTTTAAAGACAGGTGGAGCATTTCGCCCTGCCTTCTCCAAAGAGATTTATGACAAGAGATTTCAAGCAAAGGAAGAGGACATGCTGAAAAGGAATGCTGAAAAAAAATCACTGTTGGCCTACACACAAGGCAGCTGACCCAAAGACTGATCATACAGGAGAGACGAGCCAGTGCTGACCTTGGCCATATATATATGTGTTTGTAACGCTAGTAACATATTTAGAGTACAAAGTCTTCAATGTTGTGTCCAAATCAGAGGATTCACCATAGAGCCATGTAAATTAAAACATACCAAATAGCTGTGACTAGGGAAAACATTGCAATGTGGAAGGATTTTTGAAGTGCAGTCACTTCATGTTACTGATTTGTGGGTACCCAGCAGAAAATTGGAGCATTAAGAAACTGGGCACAGTTCAACCTGGAAGAGCATTGGGCAGCTTTGGAAATATCATATATCCCTTCCTCTTATTTTGCTGATCAGTAAGACAAAGCCATTGCCTTTCAGTAGGCACAAAGGAAGCAAAACGTCCAAGAGGTGTGCATGAACAACAGTATCAATAAGCTCCTAGGGGAAATAAAAAGAAGTGTCTTCAGCCAAATGTCGACTGTGAGGATTTAAAACTGCTGAAACATGTGTTTCACATTCAAGCTTTTCCTGTGAATGAGTTAGCTGTTCTGAGGAGACTGAAGATGTATGAGAAAGCCTGAAAGTCCTAAACTGAATGGAGGGATTATATTTGTTAATGTCATACCGCAGAGCTCTAAATCCCTTAGGATGAACAATACCTTCCCGCGTATATGAGAACTGCCATTGAGATATGGGGTGCCTCTTTGCTAATCACAATGCAGCCATCAGCACTAAAAGCATCCAGCACAGGACATCACATTAAGACAACCTCTGTCTTTCTGCAGTGGTTGGAGCTGGCTATGCATTACTCCCAGAAGAAACAATCTGGCCTTCAGATGTGTGAAATGCTGAAGCTTGATGCCATGGGTTATTTTAAAATCAAGGCAGCATCAGTCACCATTGACAGGGCAGCAGTGAGATGTGCTCAGACACTCTTGCATCACCCACTGCACTAGCAGAAGGCCACAGGTGAATAGTTCATTTCATGTTTTCTGTCCTTAAATAAAGCCTCATCTTCCTGCTATATAATCAGCCTCTCTGACCTCAACCACAGCCAGGACTGCACCAGCGACTGCACACCAGCCAGCAGCCAAGCCACCCTTGCAGCCACACTGCATCAGTGAGCACTGTCCCCATGTGTGGAGATGCCACAGAAGATGCCCAGCTGAGCCCTGCTGCAGTGGGAAAGTACAATGCTTTCCTTTACAGCACCCAGCACCACTGGCTGTTAAGGTAGGTGGGATCCCTAGGCTGCCGCTGCCTGGGTCCTTCCCCTGGCCATCAGCCCTCAGGGTCACTGTAAATGGAGCTGCTTTTGGCCAAAGATAAGTTATTCCTACAGACAATGTTCCTACACAGTGCTAAGGCATCCAAGGGTGCATTTTGTCAGTGGCAGAGCACAGTTCAACCTGTCACTACCTCTGCTGAGAAGAGAGGGCTGTCAGTGTCCCTTGTGCTCCCTGCAGCAGGCACAGCACACTTGGAAGGAGCCTCAGCAGGAGGTCTGAGCCTCCCAGCACTACCACACCTCAGAGCGAGCCCTCCCCTTGCCTGCCTTTTCTGCCTCCTCAAAGTGAACGCACCGTATGTTATCCCCTTGTAGCTCATCTCCCTTTTAATTAGATTTCCTATCTTACACTGGCAATTACTGCTGCAGGGCTGTGGCCTCATGGCGGTAGCACAAATGGCTGAGCAGAAAACTCCATACAGCTCTGGGAAGATGCTCAGATGATGCCCTGTCAGGGAAACAGCTGGGAATACTGTTTGGAAGCAACTTACCCAGGAACCATCATCAGCTGATACACTCCCCTTCTACTTTTAGCCCCTCAAGCCTCTATTCTCCTTCCCGACAAGCAGAGAGGTGTGCCTCCAGCTTCTGAGGGAGTGCCCCCACACCAAGGTGGGGATGGGATCCAATGGGATGGAATGGGCATGCTTCCCTGGCAGATGTCAGACAGTTGAGAGGGACCAGGCATCACGACATGGCAGTGCCAGAGCTGGCCAGGCTCTGCTCTGCCAATGTGGCCAGATCCTGCTGAGTGCCCATGAAAGCCCAGCCCCGCTCTCCCCACCTACCCAGTGCTAACAGCCACACATGTGCTGGCGTGAAGGGACATGCTGGAAACGTCTGAGCGGTCTGGTGAAGAAGGAGCCTGATCCACCACCACAGCTCCTAATAGTCCTAATGGCAGTAACAGAGAGCACAGGGGAAACAGGGCAGTGAAAATAAATAGCTTTACTCTGAGGAAGTCTTGAACATTTTAGAGCTTGCAGCTGGGCGAGCTTTCTCTTCTGGGAAATATCTTAATACAGGGAATTAAATGTTTTCCCTGAAAGCTTGCACTAAAATGGGATCTCTTGAGAGAATGCACCCTTTGGGTGGTAATTTGCTGATGCTATTTCGAAAGTGTTGAGGTGGATCACGTACAATCTCTCTCAGCATTTTAGTCCTTTCAGTTTTTATGCTCTGTACTGTGGGGATGGGCTTACTCCATGATCTTACCACTCATAACAAAGTGGCACCGTATTTGGCTCCTTGATGTTAATACTTCGACAAAATCGCACGGCCGCATCACCTCTGCACTCACATGCTAAGTCTAGCCTCAACTACTCTGTTTTATCATAGAATGGTTTGGGTTGGAAGGGACCTTAAGGTCATCTCGTTCCAACCCCCCTGCCATGGGCCCCTGCCATGGGCAGGGACACCTCACACTAAACCATGTCACCCAAGGCTCTGTCCAACCTGGCCTTGAACACCGCC
>WYDI02022385.1:95056-114922 GCA_009867235.2 Psittacus erithacus
GTGTCCCTGCCCATGGCAGGGGGGTTGGAACTAGATGATCTTAAGGTCCTTTCCAACCCTAACTAGTCTATGATTCTGTCTGACTGAAATGCTCAAGTGGTAGCAGAATGGTAGACGAAAATTTCTCCCCCTCCCACTTTTTCTTCGCCCTTCGTTTCATGTGTTATAGTTAAGGCAGTTAGCAGGCTGGAAAAGCTGCATTAACATCGCATTCATATCTATACAGTCCTTTCAAGTAACTATAGAGCTGATAACCTCTCTTTGTCCTTGTAATCCGCAGTAAACAGAGGAGATTAATCGCTCCAGAAATGGGCAACAACTCACAGATCCCTTCACTTCTAGTATGCTGTTTGCACAACACCCAGTGCTGGGAATAACCAGAAACTGTTTCAATAATCCTAAATCATCCCAAGACTCTGCTAAATCCCACATTAAACCTAAATGGTTTGTCTTGGTCTTATCTCCACCAGGCAAGTAGCTGCACCATGATGATGATCTAAGGCTGGAACTTAGCTGGCAGGACAATCACTCATTTGGGTTTCCAAATGGGCAGGGGGCTTGGAGACTGCATTTGCAGTTGGCTCTAAGGGAGGTCCCTACCATCCCAGAAAATGAAGTAGCCTTTCCTGCAAGAGGCAGCAATTCTCATGCAGGAACAGGGACCCTGCCTATGGATGGAATGCTGCTGTCCCTCTCCCAAGGCATGACCTTGGGCAGGCAGCATGGGCTCTCTGGTCCCAAGTTTCCTCTTCTCCAAAACAGTGATATGATATACAAGTGGGCTGAGAGCCTTGCAGAGAGGTGCTATCGCTGATACAGGCAGTTATCAACCCCAGGCCTGGGTCCAAAGCATACAGCAACACAGAGAGCCATTCCCTCAAAGGACCCTGGCACTGGCACCCAAACCAACAGGCTGGATTTGTTCTCTGAGCTGCAGGCTCACTGCTGTTACTACATGCTGTACTTTTACCTTTGTAAATGACAGTAGGTGCAAAAGATCCTGAAGGCTGAGCAACAAAACCCAACAAAAATTACCATTAATGAAATAATCCCCTCCTTAAGAGTTATGACCCAATCCTTGAGCCTCTGCAAGGTATAATCAAAACCATATGTATAGTCATAAATATCAGAAGTATTTACAAAACACTGACAAGATCTTAAAAACAAAAGCAGTGATTTCCTCATCTTGCTGGAAGCCTTACAAAACATGGGGAAAGTTGTCTCGTGTAAAATATTGTGCTGACCACAGAGCACTGTATGTTTCACTGTAACAGTCATTCTATGTGCATTTACTGGCTTGGTTAATCTATTATGGCTGGCTACAAACTATTGCAAGAGAAAGATTATGAAGTAGGGTCAATAAAAACTTTGTTTATGCAAAATGCACTGTTGTCATAGCACAATTTCACACAAAAGGTAAACCAAGCGCCCATCCAAACAACTATTTTCCCACCAGTGGTGGCTGGCATTGCTAGAGATGTCTAGCAGAATTACTTGGAAAGGCTGTAAAACTGGGTTATTTAAAGTGACTTTAATGAGTCGATACTGGGATAAATGCCTCTACTTTTCCTAAAAACCTGAAATAAAACATAATAATCCCAAGCACTTAAGCACAGAAGCCTCACCTCTGGCTTTCCCTCCAAGTACCCTAAGCAAGACCCGTAGGTGCTGCAGTCAAACTGGGCTGTTGACACAGAGCAGAAGCTTCATGTGGATGCCAGCTAGCAACACAACCTCATTTCCCAGAAGCTGCTGCCCCTTTCCTTGTACATTCAGTGTGCAGCAGTAGGCCAGGACTGCACAAGTTGCTGAGCCCCATTGTGAGGTCCCAATTAGCCCGCAGGTCCTTTGGGTGTCAGGACGCCTTGAGGGTGTTCAGCTCCTAGCAGGACCAAAGCCACTGTCTTTTCCTCTGCACATCTTCAGCAGGCAAGTTACAAAGCAACACTGTGAGCAGTGTTTAACAGCAGTGTGGTGTTTCCAGGGTCCCTACCTCACACATCAACAATCCCTCAGTGGAAAGACAGAACAAACATCGTCACAAACACCCATGGTACTGTTCGTAACTTCATAAACTGGAAATAAGCTTTTTAAAAGTAACTTGAAAGTTGATTTAAAGGAAGGTGAGGAAAGTCATTTAGGTGTTTTCTAGGAAGGGCTGAGATGTTCCTGGCCTAGAAACAGGCAGTCAAAGAAGTAAAGGCTTTGGTTTAGTTCCAATTTGAGTGCAATTGCAAAGAAAATTGTTCCATTTCAGCTATGCTGTGGATTCCATGAAATTGCAAGAAACTGTTCTAGTCTAGACTTCATTTCAGAGAGGAAAGATAACATTTAGATTGGTCTTCTTTCATACAACAAGGGTGGCAAAATACTGGAACAGGTTGCCCAGATAGGTGATAGATGTGCCATCGCTGGAGACATTCAAGGCAATTAAAGCAGAGAAACATGTTTTTAATGCACCTTTATGAAGATATCACCATTGATGCAGGAGCAGAAATTGCAAATTATTTAATTCTTGCTCTACCACATTTATGCCCTTTAAGAGATAGTTATTTATCACTGTCACTAAAAGCTCATAAGGGATATCTCTAAAAGCTGTAGGCAGCATTGGGCCCTTGAAGAGACAAATCCACAGATGCTCAATTGGCTTTTCAAAGCTGCTGAGGACCAGCACTTCTGAGAAGTCAGCTCTTTAAGTCATCATTTGTTTATCAAATATTAAGTTCAAATGTTTGCATTTTGCATGTTCACTATTGAAAAAAAAACTTGCGCTTGTTACAGCAATAGCCTTCTGATGGAAGAGGTTAGTGACATCTCTCCAGCACAGGCAGGCAGCACCAGTAAGTCTAGGTCAATGCACACTGTGCCACTGAAGTTAATACACGTTTGGAAGATGTTTAAAAATGAGGACCTGCTGCAATGAAAATACATCCCAGGGGAGTTCAAGGCAACTGAATGGCTGCAGTTCTGCAGAGACCCTAAAGCAGCACAAGTCATCACACATTTTTCTTGCCATACCTCATTTCTTTTCTCATGATACTAGAAGAGAACAGGTCGAAGGATACAGTGAATGGTGGAAGTGCTCATTCTGGATTACTTTCAGGTTACTTGAAATTCAATCACAGTGCTTCAGATACATAAAAAAGAGTAACAGAGCACACTTAATGCTTCATTTTAGGTTCCTAATGTAACACAGAACAAGGCATTCATGGGTAAAGATTGTAAGCCTGAAGTCTGTGTCCCAATGATCTGTTGGATGTGGACTGCGAAGCCAAGCACAGTATTACCGACATCAGCAGGACTCTCTGTGGGTGCTAATGCATCACACACAGAAGCCAAACTGAGGACTTTGAGCATTGTGGCTGTGCTATGTATAAAGACTAATGGGGCATCTAAGTGGATCTTTCCTTCAGAAGGAATCTACATAGGTTCAAAGTGTTCCTCTCAAGCTCTTAGACTGAGCTTAAGACATTGGAAAAGCTTAGATCAGGCTTTAATTTAACAGGTAGCCCACCAAACACCATTCCTCCAACATATCAAGAGCTCTTTCAATAGATACCTCTTTATTTGAAATGGAATGCATCTTGAAAAATATGAAAAATAAATCACATCTCTCAGAAATCATTTATGAGTCATATTTACACACAATTTTTTTTGACGACACTGGTATTTCTGCTCACAATAGGATGTGCTAGAAAACATTTGGTACATCACTGCAGCTATAATTCAGAAGCTGGCATTTGCATATCATGAACCTTAAATAAAAAGAGGAATTACTTCAGGATGTCACAGAGACAACATTCACTTGATCTTCCTTTTCCCCCAGTTTCTAAACATTCTTGGTCACCACAGCTTGAATTTACTTATTGAATCTGTCCCTTAAACACTTTGTTTTTAATTAAGACATGTAATTTTGACCTCTTTATGAGCTGAACGTCCACACTTCTGCTACCTTATACCACGCACTTGCCTGCGTGTGTTTTGCTGGCATTTTTGTTTATTCTCTGATGAATTTATCACCTGCTGTTGGCTTTTTTCTTTCTTTTTTTTTTTTGCAAGGGGAAGGACAACCTTATTTGTCTACTTGCAAAGCTCCAGTAAGATGGAGTGTGATCTGCGGGACCTACTTTCATAGCCGTTGCTTACAAGGCAACGGCATACAGTATTTAACCCAATAGTTCCAATGAAAACTATGCTGTAGTAGAGAGGCAAGACAAAAAAAAAAAGCCCAAACTCACCTCATTTATAATATCAATTTCTTGGTCTAAAATTACTATCAGTCAAAAGAAAAAAAAAAAGGTGGGATTTAGAGTTGTCAGATTGTCCGTGTCAGACAATTCAGCCTTCTTTATACTGACACAGTGTGAGACACACATTCCAGCTGTCCCCAGGGGACCCCAACCAATTTGTTCCCATTCAGTTTCCAGGAACCAGTCTGGAGGCACAAGGCAGGGTGGATTGATTCTTACATGCCTCATCCCCCAACTCAGGCTGCAGGCACAGGAACAGCTCAAGCTGGATTTTGTGACAGAACCACCTCTCACATTAAGAGTTTGTCTGACACCAATATTTTTAAATAGGTAACTCAGCAGGTAAGGACATCCAGCAAAATACTGTTGAACTACATCAGCCCAAGTGGTCTTGAGAGCATCTTTCAGATCAACTTCTGAAACATAAGGTGAAAGCAGGACATTGACCTAGAACCAGTAAAAGAGAGCAGTAAATTCAAAGTGAAAGCTGTTTCCTCAAACCTTAATGGCAGCTATAAAACTGTCATCTTTAAAAGTACGAATACTTCCAGAAGAGCAGTAAAATTTCAGCTTTAGACAAGACCCATAGACTTTTGTGGCATTCAGGGCCTTGAATCCACTGAGGACAGGAATACCCCCCTCTTTTAGAGAAGTATGCCTGTCTGATCGCACAGGAACTAATTTTTATCAACTACATTTATCCTTCAGCAGCCTAAAATGCATTTTAGTAGGCGAGACATCAGCGATACGTCTGTGTATCTGAAAAGGTGGATTAGTTACTCAGTAAACTGTAATTAATGACTCTAAAGAGAAGAGCCAAATTACAAATTACAGTCTATTTTGTGAGTCTTTGACTAGCTCATTAGAGAATCCCCTTGCAGCTCTAACATCCAAGCATTAGCAGAATGATAATGGCAGATGTACAGAGATGTGGAAATTGGCTATTATGATTGCCAAGACAGCAAATCTAATCCTAGAAGATGCTGGGGCACCTTTGATTTCAATTAGTCTCAAAATAACAACTTTGTTAGCACAGCTGTAATCTACCACCCCAAGCTCATCATGCAACCTTGCCATGGACCATATCAAATCCAGAGCTTGGGTGCAACCAATAAGAATTGGCAAGGTTGGGCTTTAATTCTGCACTATGATGCGTTCTGAATGTCTGCGCCACATGGGCACAAGGAACACAAGAGGGGAGCTAAAAGAGATCCTGACTTACTCCATACAGGTCTGAGCTTAATCTTAGAGCGCAGAAGAAGGGACTGTTACATGCCATAGTCAATTCCAATACCATCCTTTGAGCACCACTCCAGTCTTTTGCTTTAAACACTCACAGAAGCAGCGTGAACCAAGAACACGGAGCTTTTACAGTCAAGCTACACCTCAGTTACACAAACAGAAAACTCCTGGATGTGTGGCTTCAGAAGACCTTGTTTACATTCACATAACTTGTAAAGCGGCCAAAAGCCATTTTCCTCACCACACTAGTTAAAATAAATAGCCCCACGGCTGCAACTTGAACCAGATATAACGGGCCACATTGATCTGCCCTGCTTCCAACCTCCTGAGGACAGGGGCTGTAGCAGCACGCAGCAGCATGAAGCCACCCACCATCACCTGGAAGGCCCTGGAACACACACAGACCCGCAACCGCTCCTTCCTCTGCACTGGGCAAACAGCACCAATCCAGTCTCACCAGCACCACAGCCAAGCTCCCACTGACTGTTAGGAGGAAGCCACACCAGCTGTGCAATTAGCCTTTGTTTTCCAACTTCACAGCTTCGTCACTGTTTTCCAAGGCAAGATTGCATGCCTCTCTCAACATCTGACAGCACTAAACACCACAATTCATCGGTTCATCTCAGCTACAGAGCAACTTCCAGCTTGTGAAAATCATGACCAAAAGAATCCATTCGCACACTAAGGCATACATAAAATAGGGTTTAAACTAGGGGCTACTTTAATGCAAGACACTTAAAAACTGCCATGAAAATTCAACACAGGTCAAGAGCTTGGGTCGCTTACACACCGACCGTGCAAAGAGAGCCATGGATACTATGAAATGTTCATATATGCCACTCGGGTCCTGCCCTCCTGCCTAGGAGGGAGCAGGTAACTGGAATCCAACTGGGATTCCTGTATCACAAAAGAAGACGGTCAGTTCCTCTCCGCTCATACATTAAAAACAGATTGGTTTTAATCTCAGGATGACAAGCAATGGTTTTTCTTGAATAACCAAGCGTGAATAGATGTTATCTTCTGCCACACGTACTGTTTTAAAAGAAAATAATTTTAAACCCAGACTATGATTGCTATTCTCATTGCAGAAAACAGTTTCTGTATGCAGTGTGGGGTTTCAGCTGAATTCCAAACCACACATCACATTTTCCACCCTAGCATAATACAGTGTATTTTAGGTAAAAATGAAAAACTTTTGTCAAATTACACATGGCCAAACTAGCCATAACTTTTTATGGTGCTAATGTACACATTGGTTTTTTCCTTTGCTTTTCAGATACAGCCTACATTCAGAAATGTCTTACAAATATAAGCCTTTAGAAACAACAACAACAAAATAAAAGAAGAAATAAAACCAAACAACCTAATAAATAAAAATACATTAAAATAAAGTTACAGTACATCCTCTCTCCTAGAAATCCCATCGCACCGAAGGATCCCTTCCGAGGTTCATAAATAATAGATTTGAAATGCTTCTCGGCACCGAGGGCGGCAAAGCAGCAGCACGGCAGCAGCTGGGGTCCAGGCTGTTGAGTCGCATCTCTCATCTACCTGCACCTCTGGCATGTGCCCAGTCTCTGACCACCTGAAGTACGGCCGTGGCGAATGCGCTCAGTCAACTTCACCTGCAATAAGACAGCATAGCGCAAAGAGCAGCCCGTCAGCCCAGGAAAACGGGTGCCGGGAGCTGGTTCTCCCCGCCGGGTGCCGCGCTGCGAGGCAGGGACTGGGACCGCGGGGGGGAACGGGGTTTGGAGGAGTCCCGGAGCAGAGGGGTGTCCGGCTGCGGGTCCGTACCTGGTCTAGGCGGAGTTGGAGGCGCTGCGGAGGCGCGGTCCGTGGGGCTGCGCCAGGTGCTGCTGCTTCTGCCGGGTGGAGCGGACGGCGAGGATGGCCTGGCGGTTCTTGTACTGCACCATCTGCAGCGTGATCGCCGCGTTCCAGCCCTGCTCCTGCGCGCACCGAAAGTCGATCTCCTTTCCCTCGGCCATCACCACCGTGAAGTACACGTACTTGCCTTTCCGCTCCACGCAGTCCACCGTCTTCATGTTGGAGAAGTGCAGCTCCTTGATCTTGGCCGTCGGCTCGGTCGGCAGCGGCGGCTGTTGCTGCGGCGGTGGCGGCGGCTGCTGCTTGGGGGGGGTGAGGAGTAGCCCCTCCTCGGTGAGGATGCAGCGCTTCTTCTTCCAGAGCTGCAGGAGCCCGTCGCTCCTCTTCTCCAGCACGCCCTCCTTCACTGCCTTGCAGCCGCTCTCCAGCATCCTCCTCGCATAAGCTGGCGGGGCCGAGGGCCTCCGCCCGCAGGGGCTGTGCTCTGGGAGCAGCCGGCACCAGCCGATGACCCGCCGCCCCGCGCCGGCGCCGCGCCGGAGGGCCGGGAGCGCCCCGGCCCGCAGGGAGCGGAGCGGCTGCCGCCCGTGCCGCGGCGTGGCGGACGCGCTGCCGGGGCGGGCGGCTGTGGCAGCGGCTTTTCCCTCCCCGCCGCTTTTGAACGCGCCTTCCCCTCCCCAGAGTGACACCCAGCGGAAAAGGCGGCTCCTCCCGTCGGCACCGGGGAAGCCCGGCCTGGCCGCGGAGGGGTGCGGAGCGAAGGGGCTGGCCCCTGCCCTGCTGCGGTCCCGGGGCTGCGCGCCCGGCCCAGCCGCCCCTTTGTCCCTCGGGCAGTGGCTAGGACAGAGCGCGGAGGTGCTGCGGGAAGTGCAGTTCCTCTCTACTTAGCTACCGGTGGCTTCAGAGCGGGATTAATGTAACCATTCAGATGCGCTGCAGCGTTCATGTGCTTCCCCCAGGGTGTGCCAGCAGCATGTGCTCGGAACTGATGTCCTCAGCCTGCCCCCTCCCCGCCGCGGGGAACAACAGCAAGAACCCCCCCTTCTGGGTGTTTTTGATTCAAGTCCAATAAAACCGTACTGCCAGTTATCAGCGACACCCTGATACTTAAACCATCATCGTTTCATTAAACAAAGGAAACAGCCTGACACAGAACCTGGCACAACAGCTTTAGCCCAGTGCTTTCAGTGCTCCCGACTGTGCTGGGGAGAAGCAGCGTTTACTGTATGTATAAAATTATATATAGATCTTTACTCACTGCAGCAATTTGAGTAATATCCAAGGAAAGCAAGTATCTATACTGCTTCCCAAAGGAAACACTAGAACCTCAGTACTTGGAAATTTTACAAGTAGACTAGGAAAAAAACCCCAAACAACCAAAACCAAGCTGGCAAAGAACTACAACCATTTGCCTTCTTATTCTCTCCTTTGTCGCCACACATTTGCTTATTGTTTGGATTCTCCAGAGATTAGTTTTTGAATTCATTTATTTGAGTAGAAAAGTGACCTCAGGTTAACATTAAACTATTTAAGTCTTTTGCTGTATTAGATGTAAATCAAAAAGCCTACATAACTGAATTTGGCTGGCAATGCCAATGTAAACTGAAGGCTGAAGTCTCATACTCCAAGAGCATTGTTTTTAAACATCTATTTAACATAGCCATAAAAATGAAAACCCTCCTCACAGTAACCTTGGCAGCAAGGAAGCAGGTCATGTAGCATAGGTCAGTGGGAGCACATTAGGGAAAGAAAAAAAAACCCCAGTATTGATAGCTTCAATGGAGTTTATCTCTGATAACATTCTAAAATGAGTTTCCTCTGATAATCTTTTCCTCCTGAAGTTCAAAGTTAATTCTGAAAAGTTGCTGAGAGGCAAACAATTAAGCTAACAACAGCAATTAAGATTACTTAGCTGGTTTACCTTTCCTGAGGTAACTGGAAGGCGCTCAAAGCATAATAAAGACAACTTGCTAACTGCAAGATGAACAATAAAAATGAGATTAATATCTGAAACACCCATTTATCTGAAGAACAGTTGTTCATAAAGCTTACTATACACACTATGAGATCCAGTTCATTTTCACAACCATCTTATACCTTTTTTAAGAAGCCCCTGCTCATTATTTTCAAAAGATATGAACACTATTCATGATTGTCTTGACCCACAGCTCCTCACCATTTGAGCCTAAATCCCTCAGTGGAAACATCTGTGCCTTCAGCTGCTGGTACACATACAAGAAGCCTCACACATGGCTTGAACAAGATAGGAGAACTCCCTGCCTTTTCATCTGATGTGCTTTACATCTACCTCTTTGCTCCTGACTGTGTCACATGAGCAGGGACTTAGTTTTGCTGTTGTCAAACTAAAATATAAACCGGTTAAAATGCATTCATCTAGACCAAGCAACTTCATTAAAAAAACACTTTAACGTAAGGCACAAGGCATTGAACTAAACCTACAGAAGACTTAATTGCTCGTTATTCTCCAGTTTTGGTTGCATGTCCCTTGCTGTAGGTGAGTCGCAGTTTGTTTCCAACATGCACTAACCAGCAGTCTGGAAACTCCCACTAGGCTTAGGAATCCCACACATCAGTCTGTAACAAGCATTCAAGAACCTCTTCCCACCTGCAACACTGCCCTGTAACACTTAAGGACATTAGCACATAATCTGTATATTTTAACATGAGCTTTTTTGCTTGTTCTCAGTGCTAATAGCAATTTGTAATTAATCAAAGGAAAAAAGTAAGATAAGTGTGGAATGCCAAAAGACTGCCAAATTATACAGGAGAAAGGGACTAAATTCATTCTGCTTTGGCCTTCCATGGCATAAATTTCTCAGAAGTGTTGAATGTCAGATTTTTAACCCAACTCTAAACACTGATGGACATACTCTGCTAATGTATAGACTCACAACAACTCTTTATTCCTGGTAAAATTCACCTAAGCATGAGATCAGAAGTAAACATGCAAAACATCTATTTGAACTTGTACCCTGTAAGCCAACAAGTAGTAACAGCCATTAAAAATACTCTACATATTTGACCAAAATCATCAGATCAGTCAAAAGCTAGGAGACTAGGGCAAGATTTCATGGTAAAAGAACAAAATAATCCAAATCAATCATGCAGAATTTGCCAGTAAAGGATAACAAACTTCATCTGCTCAGATGGAAGTCACAACTAATCTTCTGGAAATGCTTCTTACATTAGTAATCTGAAAAACCACATTCACCACAGTTAAGCACACTACATTATCTAAGACTTTAAATATCTATTTAAACCAATGCAATTATATTGAAATTTCCATGGCTGCTACGTTTATTGAAATTCCACTGAATACTATCGCAGGTTCTGCAGCCATTCCTCCTGAAATATCTGATGTGCAGATGCCTCCTACTGTCAAACTTGAAATACTACAACCTGATCCTTGAAAGTCTCTACAGCTAAGACGCATTTATTCCTTGCCGAATTTTTCCTTCTACCTGTTCAAAGTTCATACTGGTAACAAAAATGTTTGGTTGTTAGATACACTTGTCTCCTATATCAAAAGCTCCTTAAATTAGACTCAAGTAGTTGAAATTTTCCACACGTAACCTTAATTAAAGAGTAGCTACCGAACAAGTAATGAGTGTTCTTTTTAAATCCTGAGACAAGTTGAACACTGCTTTGTGAAGCCACCGTGAAAGACGAAAAAGCCCATAATTTTACTAGTGTTTCCTGGATAACGAACTTGCTTGACACCAACTATAAGCAGTTAGTTTCAAAGGGATGCTAACCTTCTGTGCAACAACCCTTAAGCATCATCATTTCTCCCATTACTGAGAAGTGGCTGTAACAGAAAAACAGTTAAAAAGGAAACCCAAAGGAAGTACAAGCTGGTCATTGCTAGATATAAGGAAGGGTCAAAGGCTGAGAAATATATGACAAAATGAATGCGTTGCAACATATGATTAAAGCAATTAGTAATTCGTTATTTTTCTTGACCTTTAACATCTAATCTCAGTGGAACATGCTGCTGACCAAACACTGAAGGATGCTGAACATGTTCATCACTGAAGGATGAACATGTCATCCTGGGGGAAGATTTTTCCTTTCATGAACTCAATCTCACAGACACCTGTTTATACCCCATAGTAAACCAGGCACAGATGCACACAAGATTTATCATAACTATCAACCATACTGCCCCGGACCTTAGCATTCCCTGTAACCCATGGTAGTACCAAACAAAGAAACTGTGTGCAATGCACAGACTATTAACATTGCAGCTGCTCCAGCCTGGCTTTTCCAAAGTCCCTTGCTCTTCAGAGTTAGAGCTATTCCAAAAACATTAAAAAGTACTTAAACACACATTGCAGAGCAAAAGCCACTTCCTAAGGCAGTTTAGAAGTTTCTTAGATTCGACCAGCAGAATAAAACATGGTGTGAGTTCAGAACATACCATTTCTCATCAACTACAGAGTAAACAGAAGTTTGGGCAGATAATCAACATCTGAGCCTATAAAAGCAAAGCTCATGACAGCGAAGTTCAGGAGCTACACCCTCTCTGCAGCTGCAAAGACAACTCTTCTTGACAACTCCGCACACTTTAGATACATACTTGAGAGAACAAAAGTCCTTCTGCCAAAACCACACTCCCTGGGCACCCACTTCTGGTATACACCAAGAAGACCAAAGTGTGAAGTAGCTTACCTTTTCCTTGGTGTCCTATGTCTTGTCTGCTTTACTTGCTATAATATTCCTATAAAAGCTGAGACACAGTCCACATGTGGAAGCTACTAGGTCCGAGCAGAGGCCTAACAGGGAGATTTAAGGAGTAATGCACCAAGTCTTGTCCAACATGCCACACAGATTTCCAGCTCCTCCGGATAGTGTAACAGAAGAAAGACTATTTCCAGTAGATTTATGTGCACTTTAGGTAAGCATAAGGTAGTGACAACTTCTCTGACCTGTACAAGAAAGTACTGGATCAGATTCATCTGCACAGCATGAAATACTATACAGCCAACACCTGTGTCTCCAGCTCCAGCCCAGCAGGCCATCAAAGCTGTTACACAGAGAAATGCCTTCATCAGGCTTTTCCCTTTCTACAGAGGAGCTTAGCATTTTGTTTCCCTATGCCACTGAGAATTCCACAGAACAACGCAAGGCAAAGGAAATCTCTGGCAGAGAAGTTAGTAAGCATCCATTTGCATCCAAATTCCCTATCAATTTCTGAATCAGGTCTACAATAATGGGTCTTAAAACACAGAGAAAGTTTAAGTACCAGTTTGAAGGCAAAGATGAACATATTTGATTCCCAGAGTTTTCAATCTTCTGCTGTTTGTGGGCAGTTCTGGTGTGGGTTTTTTTGTTTTGTGTTTTGTTGTCTTCATTTAACAAATAAAAATCATGTCAAAATTACAGTCTCTGCTAGTAGCTTGGGACACATCAGTTCCAAGAGTAAAACTAAGAATCTGAGTTTATGAAGCTAATTAGCTGTAGAAGACAATGGTAAGAAGCATTGCTACGCCTACTGTTAAAAAAACTTCAAAGGTAACATTTCTAACTACACTTGACATCACCCTTCTCCAGATAGTAAAACATGAGAATGCTAAGCTTAAGTCTGGTCTACTTTATTTCAGGATATTTTGAGTTTATTTATTGTTTTTAACATTAGCAAAGTTATACCAGGCAGGAACACTATTAAGTGCTAATGGAAGCTAACATATATTTGCTCAAAGTGTAGAACTGCCCAAGAAGCATCTGCTCATCAAGCATAAGCTCCGAGCACCCTCTGCTGTCATCCAAAGCCTCCATTAATTCTCCTTCTGTTTTCCTCACCACCACCCCATGTTTCCTTAAGATAATTCTCCCTTCAAAGTAACCAAAACTGGACAGAAGACATCATTTACCCAGATCTTAAGTTTGGGTGCAGTACTGCAACAACTGACCAAGAAATCTTATTTCAGTGACACATTGTCCTAGCCTGAACTTGTTAACAAGGTAACTGATACCCCTCAAATACTAAACGAAGACTTTCTCTACTGCTGGTATAACCCCATGAGAAGTGAAAAGAATGAGTCACAATACTCCAATGAATGCTGAAAGTTTAATGTTCCTGCTACATATTGCCTTTCAGAACTGCTAAACAAGTGTCTTTGAGCACAAAACTATGTTAAGCACCAAAACGGTTTTTATTTAACTGACACTGTAAGAACTGGCACCTCTTTTTGTATGATTAACCTCCCTTTTGCTGCAGTCTGCAGAGCACAAGAACTGCTGACTCAGAATTAGCAAGTCAATCTAGAGAGCAGCTTACCAAAAATCTGTTGACAGAGATAGATTCATGGCTCTGGATCTTGCAGGCTGCAGGTGAGCTCTGACAACTACAAACTCCCCTTTTCAAATACTGCATCCCATTATATGATATGAAGATATTAAATGAGAAAGCCATCAAAAATTTCTTAACAGTGACTTCTGAAATTCACTGGACAACTTTCAACAGTGCTTTCTCTTTTTTAGATACATTTGCCAGATGCTGTTAGTAAAAATGGGCTAGATCTAAGTAAGGACTTCAGAGACTTCTCATATCAAAAAGTATGAGCCCCAAAGCCCCATATTAATGACTGCTCAAGCTTGCAACATACCATCAGTTTGGTCTTCGCATGCCCTGAATTTTAAGATTAAGCTTAACCCTGGGAAACATTTAGAGAAGAGATCAAGTGAAACACAAACTGGCAGGGTCAGGATCTACATCATAAGAACACAACTATGTCTATATTCTAACACATAGCTACCACAGAGTGTGATGTTAACTTTTCATTACTCTATTCTTCTACACTATGATCTATGCATTACCAAAAAAAAAAAAACAAAAAAAACCAAACAAACAAAAACAAAAAAAAAAAAACCACCACCAAAAAACCAACAAACTCCCAAGAACAGAGCTTCAACAGTACTGTTCTATACACAGCTATAGATGGCAAGAGCTCCTGCTCCCAAGTCCATGGAGAGGAGAAAGATGAAGCCTGACAGGGATTCTGAAATGAAGCAGTATGGTATTTGAGCCTTCAAGGAATTAAACAGAAGATAAAAATCAGTTTAGTCAGAGCACATTCAACCTTCTTCCTTTCACAGGAGGGCTGAGGATTCAGAAGGGCACTTGGGATAAGCTTTATTCTTTCTTACTTACCCTCCAAGCAAAAGACATGCTAAAGAAACTCTTCCACCAGCCTTATCCTCATGTGGCTGTTGCCTCCTGCTTGCCCTACTCTTTTCAGTTCCTTAATCCTTTACAGCTAAGTCCATGTATCAGTGGCAAGGAAACAAACAAAATGAAAGGCAAGAAAAAAAAAAAAAAGGAAGAGCAGCCACTGCAAAAATAGATCCATGCTAGCTGGATCTTTCCAACCCTACAAGGACCTTCCCATCCCTCAGAAAGTTACCTGGGCACTTGCTTAGAAGATCAGAACTTCTACAGTTACATGAATGACAAGACGACACAGAATACAGCAGCATCTTATTGACTGGGAAAACTCAAATGGAAGGCATCAGGTCATAGTTTCTTCAAGCTGAATGCATTCAAATCCACATCTCACCAGGACCTCCACTGCTAGGCCAGAGATAAGATTAACATGAGAAAGATCTAGCCCATGTTTCAACTGACAATGAACATCAATACAGATAAAGTATGAACCAGAACACGCAGATATAAACATAGTGAACAAAACTTTGGGTGAGAAGAGGGGATTTCCTTGGGATTTGTTTTCTCCTCTGTAGATGCCTGATCAGTGAGTGCAAAGTATAATACAGCAAAGTGTTCTAGCACTCCCCTAGGCTGCAGGGCAGGCTTTGTTCAGGACAACCTAGCTCTGTCTACACAGAAATCCAAGGCACCTTTCTTGGCTCCAGAATTCATACTAATGACCAGTGCCTTAGAGTCAGGCACAGCAATACTGAAGTCCTTTATCAGATCTAGCCCCACTTCAAAAGACTTGTCTTCTCCAAAATGGCAGTGTTGACCAATCACTGAAACATCTAGCTCAGATTCACAAGTATCACACTGCAAGTGGGAAGTATGGCTCAAATTTTCCAAACTATTGTGTTTGGTTTTAAAATGCTATATAATTTACTTCTCAGTAACTCAGTTTCTGTTTTGAGTGAAGAGTGAACTGCAGCATGAAAGATATGCCTTACCAGTTTATACATGCAGATACACACATCATAATAAAACAAGACTAGCTTCTGAAAATACTAGGTTTTATTCACACCCCAGTGATAAACAATAACCTTAATATGATGACTAGGTTTCTTTTGTAGATCACTATGTCACATAAAATACAAAACCCATAGCATAAACAAGCTGACAGTTATGAATGTTTTATGTGGTCTCGTTGGAAATTAAACAAGTTATACTAATCTTCTGAAGTAGTCAAATTCAAAATGCATCATCGTCTCCTAGTTAGTACAAGTCACTGCCAGTTCTATAACAAAGTAATGAAGGCACAGCTAGTGCAAGCAGACTTAAACCCGTTCCGACTACTGGGCTGAAAAATACTTTGGTTGGTTCTTCAGGAGAGAAGTTTTCTCTAAACAAATATTGGTCTCAGTTAACAGTTCTGATAATCTTCACAGCTGCAGTCTAATAGCTACATGACAAAGACTTCACAAGAACCAAACTATGTAGCAATGAATTAACATTCATGCTTTAGGGGATTTACTGCATTCTACATATTGGCAGAAAATTATACTGTTAAAATGCTAGGTAGATTGAACCTACATTTTAAACTGGTTCTTATGTGTTTGATTTCTTTTTTTTAAACAAATTGGTTACTTAATTCTACCAAGATACAAAACATAAGGCTGTAAGTAACTAATAGTTGTGTTTAGGCTATTACAGTGCAGGTAATCCTCAAGGCCACATACACACTGGTTCACTGCTGCTTGCATTCTGCTGGGTTTTGATCCTTCTGTTGGGAAAAAAGGAAATATCAGTTAACAGGTATCAACATTTTAAAAGAACTATTAATACCACAAAGCTTACTTTCTTAAGTTCCAGTATTCAAGTTGTTCTTTTATCTTTCCCTTAAACTAATTGCCTAGTATTAGCAATACCACTGAATTTAGATGTGGCAACACAAGAAGCCCATCTTGCAGCTGCTTCATTTTGATTCCAAAACCTTTTTCAATTGGAAGCAATTTGAAACAGCAGATGGAACATAACCAACAGGCTGTACACTTTGATTAACAGTTCTATACCCTACATCTTTCTAGGTACAATACTGAGATTATGTAATTCTTTCAAGAGTACTTCCATTGTGGCTGAAACCACTTCTACTGCAAAACATGCTGCCTCCTCATTAGAAATTGCAAGCACATTTCATAGCAGACATTCTTCATTCCCAGACTTTATTTTCATGACTGCAACTTTCACCTACCACCATCAGATGCTTTCAGGTGGCCAAACGTACCTTTTCTTCAGCTAGGAAAAATCCATGAACCCAGTGGCTCACAATCACTTTTCCAGCAAACTGAGCCAGACTAGTGACTTGCCCTTCCCATGGAATAAGAAAGCAGCTAGTCACTCTCAGCTATTCACATTTCAGTACTTGGCTGTAAACACATTCCTGAACCTTCACTTCTACCTCAAGCTATAAAAGACTTGCTATTATTTATCCTAAAGAAGCCTCAGTTTTATACTCTGCTGGAAAAATCTGTGCCAGAGTCAGCTTGAGACAGGTTCCCAAAACTGAACCTGCATTATGCAGTTCTCGTGTGGAGTTACAATTATAGAACATTTTCACCATTAGCAGCAACTTGCTGCAAGACAAGTTTATAGAAAACCAAGCCTGACTAATTTCAGTGCTCAAAGCCAAAAGTCACTTCTACAAGACAATTCTTGGAGAAAGAACTTCAAAGTTGCTCTACCATTATTAGCCTGTCAGAACTGGGACAGAAATAGCCTTAGCCAAAACATACTCACCTTAGGAACTACTGATTAAGTATTTCAACAAACAAACAAAAAAAGAAAAATCAAGATTTAACATACATAAATTTGTAAGTGTGAGTATGCATACACAAAGTTCAAATAGTCTTTATAATTCCTTACTTTGGGGTCATAGTCAGGATCATTTTCTTCATCTGCTTCTTCTTCCCCCTCCTGAAAGAAAACACTTGTTTATGTTACTCTAGCTTATACACATTCAACTTCCTGAGCCATTTCCATTAAAATTGAGATTAAATTATGCTCTTAAATACATTACTACCACTTTAAGTTACACATATTGCATTAGTTAGTCCTCCACAAAGCACATCATCTTTTGACATCAGTTGCAACTTAATTTGTAAGATAACTACTTAGGGTGGTCTTCATTTGGTTTGGGCTTTTTGATAGGTTGAAGTATTCACACTAGATCCACAAAATTATGCGTTGTGTCTTACATTCCTAAGTAATACTTAAACTTAGTGTCCAGAGTATTAAAAAAACTAAAGGAGCTCTTATTTCAGATAAACTATAAAAGGAAAATTATTTAAATCAAGGCCATCTGTCAACTTACCTCATCATCTGCCTCTTCACCTTCTTCATCGTACTAGAAGAGAAAATAAAAAGGTTTTGATAGGGTCATAAATGCAGCTGTCTATGGCTCAAGCACAGCCAGATAACTCCAGTAAATGCCAGAGACCATATGGTACTGTGCTCCAAGAGAACTTCTTATTGACAGATTTAAAAGTGTTTTCTGTATCAGCGTGAGCAACATTCAGTCTTTTAAGCGATGCTCTGGCAGAGAAAACCATCTAGCTTAAGTTCCTTCATGCAACACTGGAAGAGCTTATTAGACTGTGATAAGCCTTCTGGCCAGTGGAGTGTCTCAAAGCCTAAGGCAATTTGTACAGTCAGTTACTTCATTCTTCTACATCCCCCAGGCCAAAGCTTTGGACTAAGAGCTACCATTTTACATTCTAAAAATAAATTTTAAGGCAGGACTTACCTAAGATATCTTAACTGTCAAATTGTCCCTGTTTGTGCACTGGCAAGAATATATTTTACCCACATAAAGTTATGGGGATTTTTGATTTGTTTGCAAGCTTAGCTCTTTTACAGCACTTAATTGAAGCCTTTGCAGAGCTCATTTTGAATATTTTCACATGATCTGAATGTGCTTATCTACAATTTTCTAAAACAAATACCCTCCAAAAGAATCAGGCTTGAATCTCAAGGAACTTGAATCTCAAAGCACAGGCTGAGCAGGTAGATAAATAAGACTAATTTGTTCTCTGGCAGCACATTATAGTTCTACCAAAGTATTGGGTATGCCACCTAGGAACGCCTTATACACAAAATCCTCCTCAGACATCCTCTGAATGTTCAGCTTCTACCACTCCTTTTACAAGAAAACTCTGGAGTCACTATTTCAAGGATTACTTCTGTGCTGCTCTTTACTCCAGGAAGTTCACTTGAAACTAATGTTGATACATCCCATTCTAAAGAAGCCAACATTTTAAGTCAGAAATTACCCAAAATCTTTAAGCAGCTTTATTTCAAAGTTTTTAGCATTTTAAAAGAACACTATACTTACATCATCATCGTCATCTTCGATAGCTTCTCCTGTGAAGTACAATACCGATCGGGGGACTATACGTTCACGCAAGAAATGACCTATTTCAAAGTCTGCAGCTAGGATTGCCTCAGCATCATCATCCTGCATAAAACAACATTATTTCCTAAATCATAAGCTACTATTTTTGACACAAAACCACAAGTTGCACAGACTTTGAAGGGGACAAATTTACATGAACCTCATGTGCTGGCTTTTTTTTTTTTTTTTGATTCAGGACTTGCTTTATAAGATTTAAATTGTTGAGCCAAGTTTTATACTATATACAGCCTATCTGCATTATGCAGGGGGAACTGCTTCTTCAGTAAGCTTAATTACACAAAATTATGGAGTTGAAGTTCTACTCTTCCCCACCCCCAACTTGCTTTTAAGTAGAAAAACTGTTTGATACCTCCCAGACTTTCATTTTTTTTATGCAAAATACCCACACGAACTAACTACTAGCCAAGTAAGCCTATCCAATTAAAAATTTTACAAGCTACTTCTGATTATTACAGTGCATCTCCTCCATGACTCCCATTACACTGTGAAACACATGAACATCTAAAAACGCTCTCTGATTCAATTCCAGGTTTTCACTCCTTATGTTTATACACCAAGTATTCTGCTGTGTCAGGGACGTTAGCTTCAACTCAAAAGGCTTCTTTTTATTTTAACATTATTGTTACATCTGTTACAGACCGCCTGATCAAAACAACTCTGTGGATGAAGAGCTCTATAGACAGATAGGAACAGCCTTACACTCGCAGGCCCTTGCTCTCATGGGGGACTTCAACCACCCTGATATCTGTTGGAGGGACGGTATGGCCCGGGCACAAGCAATCCACACTCGATTGTGTGGAAGACAACTTCCTTCTGCAAGTAATAGAAGAGCCGACAAGGAGAGGTGCCATGCTTGACCTCATGCTCACCAACAGGGAAGGGCTGGTTGGAAATGTGACACTCCA
>WYDI02022386.1:2881-15403 GCA_009867235.2 Psittacus erithacus
AAGCTGCTCTAGTGGAAGGTGTCCCTGCCCGTGGCAGGGGTTGGAGCTGGATGAGCTTTAAGGTCCCTTCAACCCAATCCACTTCATAACTTTATGATTCTATGAAACACTGGAAAGCTCTTAAATTTCCTCCTACTATTTTCCCCTCTTGTTTTTGTCTTCCTGTTAGCACTGAAATTTGTCATCTTTCTGCTCTTTGCACATTTCTTAAAACACACCATTAACTAAGCTCATAAATCCACAATTTAAATAATTACCAGAGCATTGCCTCTGTTATCTTCAAAGCTGGCAAACCTCCTGGGTCCTGAACATTTCATGAGCAGTTGATTATTCCCCACAGCCCCTGGTAGGCAGAGGGAAGCAATGGGCTCCATCATTCCTGTCCACTGGAGAAGCTGCCCAGCTGGATAAAAGCAAGGGACAGGGTCAGAGCATGCAGAGCTGATTAAGTGGCTGCAAAGTGGGTTGTAAGGACTAATCTGATTAGGATTGAAAACGACCAAATAGGTGGAGGGGGGAGGAAGAGAAAAGAGGAGAATATTTAAGGGCAAGTGATGAGGGTACTGGGTGGTCTCTAAACGAGGTTGAAACAGTGGGAGAGTGTAACAAAGAGCTGAAATCCAATAGTTGTACAGGAAGCTTTCACCAGGCTTAAAACAAATCCTTAAGAAAACCAGAAAAGAATCCAGGAAGAGGAATTGTATTACTGCTGAAAACGGTATTGGCATATTCCCAATGCATTTAGAGCGTGTGACTGACAGTTCTGCCGCTGATCCCGGCGGTGGGGAGGGATAATGTCTTCCTGCGCTTCAAAACCCTCCAAAGGCTCACAACAGAAAGATCCCTGAGGGACATTTCACTGAACTTTTGCTAATTTATCGTGGTTTGGTTTAATATTGCTGGCAATCAGGGGAAAGCTGGGGCAAGCGGTGGGAGGCAGGTGCCACTGACCAGCCTGGTTTACACCAATGTGAGAATCAAGAGGTTGCTCACTTGACTTTGGCTTAATACAGTTGCTTTTAGTGAAGAAACAAAGAAGAGATAGAATTCCACAGCAAGACCTAGGCTCTCCCATCCCTGATAAAGGTGACTGGGAGGGATCTCCTACTGCGCGCTAGTCACTCTTATTCCTACCATTAGTTTCCTTCTAAAGCTATCCTGAAAGTTTCTCTCACCACCTACTTACAGCCAATTTACTTCAGCAGAATGTGGTTTCCTGAGCCTGGACCAAAGATGCTGCCTCTGCTCTACGATGCTGATTTGCAGCTCTGCCCTTTCCTCCTACAGCTCTCTGAGCAGATATTCCTCCTCCTAGATTCGCTGCCAGGATGTTGGTCCTGATGAATATCACAGCTGAACTAAAGCAGACTCTGGGAATCAGGTGTGACTCCCAAGTGGCTGAGAATCCCCTTCCCATTCATCTGTCCTGTTTGCTGTTTAGGGTAGGTCATGCCTGACTCCTGGACCAAACACTGCAGACAGCAAACCTACGGTCTCACACGTGCATGACCCTGGAGAGCAGCTTCTCTGCCTGCTCTGCTTGAGATATCACCTACAGTGTCTTCCCTGTGAGGGTGCTGAGGCACTGGCACAGGGTGCCCAGAGAAGCTGTGGCTGCCCCATCCCTGGCAGTATTCAAGGCCAGGCTGGATGAGGCTTGGAGCAAGCTGCTCTAGTGGGAGGTGTCCCTGCCCGTGGCAGGGGGCTGGAACTTGATGAGCTTTAAGGTCCCTTCCAAAACAAACCACTCTGGGATTCTATGTCCCTGCAGGTAGGAGAAATCTGATTTTGTTCTGCTTAAAATCTAACCTTGTTACTCACCCCAGTTCTTCTAGAGCATTCTTTAACCACAGAAGAGCTGCACCCCTTGTCAGTGTTTAAGAAGCAACGTGACTGGACACAAATGTCAGCATTTATCATTCCGTCTCCTGAACTCCCATCTTCACAAGCTCAGTTACACTGGAAAAACTTCCTGCCTTTGAGAGCTCAGACCTCACTTCCAGAAGCACTGATCAGCTGCAGCAGAACCTGCTGCCAGCATCCCAAACCCTGGAAAACCAGCCCAAATTCCACCTTTAAAAGCATTTCCTCCCTCTCTTTTGAAGTGATGTGCGCATCTAACTATTATTAGCACAACAGAGCCCAGCCCAAAGTTGGGAATAACAAACATTTCCAGCAAACTGCATTCAAAGAGATTTTGCATCCAGTGTAGAGCACCTGGGATTCATCTGAAAACCCTTCTCAGAGAGAGACCTTCTTGCAGCAGCCTGATACAAAATCCAGATACAGTGTAATAAGCTTTTGATGTCATGTTGACATTTATCTGCCAATATTATTGCTTCATGCACTTACCTTATGATGGATCCTGTTACTTAACTGATCACAGGCAAGGTCAGGAACTGGCCCTTCTTCCCTCTCTAGCACTGACATCATGCAAATCACCAAAAGCCACAAGAAAGCACCTAATCCTCAGTTCAAACCTACCCTAAGCAGCACTTCAGTACATGTGAATGAAGACAACTGGTTTTTCAATTATGCCTCCAAAAAGGTCCTGTTTCAAAACTTCTGACCAAATGGAAAAACTCAAAAAGCTGAACACAAACTGCTCTTCCCTTTGCTGTCAGTTGTCTTAACTCAAAGAACAGTTTCCCTTACAGCAGGAGATGAAAATAAACTGCATTTATAATCCACCATGGTCAGAACCTCGTCTCCTCCTTGCTCTCCTTAAAGAGGACTCATCAACACCAGCTTTGGCTTCTATACGGCAAGATGTCCGGTGAGGGCAGAGATGAACTACGACTCACTTGGAGTCAGAATCACAGAACTGACTAGGTTTGAAAAGACCTTTAAGATCATTAAGTCCAATCAGAGTACACGTTTTACTATTTCAAGTAATGATAGGCTGTGAGGAATCCCAGAAATGCACAGAGTATCTACCGAATCCCATGGTCACTTCTTAAAACCCTCCCAGATGCTGAGGGCAGCAACTGCCCTGGGCTTCCAGCCACACATCCAGCAGTGCTGAGCTCACCCCAGGCTCTGCAAGCATGGACTGCTGGACTTCCATACCCTTTTCATAGAATCATGGAATGGTTGTGTTGGAAGGGACCTTAAAGCTCATCCAGTCCCAACCCCTGCCACGGGCAGGGACACCTTCCACTAGAGCAGCTTCCTCCAAGGCCCTGTGTCCAACCTGGCCTTGAACACTGCCAGGGATGGGGCAGCCACAGCTTCTCTGGGCACCCTGTGCCAGCGCCTCAGCACCCTCACAGGGAAGAGCTTCTGCCTAAGAGCTCATTTCAGTCTCCCCTCTGGCAACTTTGGTACATCTCCAAAATGCTTTGACTGTTACTTCTTTTAAATATTCTTGTTTTTTGTTTAATTCAGCACTATTTCCCTCACATGAATTTGTAACTTTAAACATACGTTTTGAGCAGAAAGTCTGAGTACCTGCTTCCCTGTTAAGAACATTTTTGCTTCCAGCATTGCAAACTGTTGGAATAAAGCCCATCCTGAGACATCAGGGATGATGAAAGCAGATCATTTTCTGATTTATCAAAATGAATTGCTAGATATTATTTATTTTTCATTTCATAATAGATTGGGATAAGCAAGATGAAAAGTTTAATGAGGTTTAATGGAGGGAAGAGAAGGGAGAAAAGAAATCAAGAGGCAGTTAAAGAGCAGTTAGAGCTTCCTTCTCACCCTTATCAGCACAGCTATCAGTCAGCAAGCCCATAATTAGGTACAAAAGACATTGTGCTCTGGAGAGCTTCTCCAGGAACCGGAGAGCTGCTGCATGCCAGAAGCTGGAGCAGTGACTGACAGCCTCTATTTAAGAGAAACAGTCACAGAATAATTAGTGACAATTTGTACAAATCAGAAGGAGTGACCTTTGTGGCTGCGCAGCATCCTACGCACAGAACTAAAACGTGACTCAGTTGTGAAGTAGAGGCCACTTCAGCAAAGTCCTTTGAACTTTCCTGCTTCATGGCAACAGACCCATCCTGAGCACCTACAGATGAGTCCAGCACAGGGAAGCAAATCCTGGGTCTTACTTCCAATGCTGCCAGAGATTTTGTTGCTTTGAAAGCTGGTTTTGGTTTTCCTTTCCCTTTCTCACTCTGTCTCAGCACTAAGTGTGCCTTCCTATGCTGGCTTTCTGCAGCAAAGGATGCAAATCATTGAGATTGGATAAAATGCATTCCCTTCAAAGCATCACTTAAAAGCAACTATCTTAAAATTAAAAATACAGAATTGCAGCCCTGAGAAGAAGGATTTGGGGTGTTGGGTGATGAGAAGCTCCCCATGACCCAGCTTCAGTGTGCACTTAAGCCCAGAACCCCCTCTGTGTGCCGGCCTGCAGCCCAGAGCATGAGCAGCAGCTCAGGGAGTGGATTCTCGATCCTCCCCCTCTGGTGCACTACGGAGACCCCCCCTGCAGTCCTGATCCAGCTCTCGGGAAACAGCACAAGATGGATGTGGAGCTGTTGGAGCGAGTGCAGAGGAGGCCACAGAGATGCTCTGAGGGCTGGAGGAGCTCTGCTCAGGAGCCAAGCTGAGAGAGCTGGGCTGGTTCAGCCTGGAGAACAGAAGGCTCTTTAAGGGGAGACCTTAGAGCAGCTCCTGTGCCTGAAGGGGCTACAGGAAACCTGGAGAGGGGCTTTGGACAAGGACCTGCAGGGACAGGCCAAGGGGAATGGCTTTAACCTTTAGAGGGGAGATAGAGATGAGCTCTCAGGCACAAGCTCTTCCCTGGGAGGGTGCTGAGGCGCTGGCACAGGGTGCCCAGAGAAGCTGTGGCTGCCCCATCCCTGGCAGCGCTCAAGGCCAGGGTGGACACAGGGGCTTGGAGCAAGCTGCTCTAGTGGACGGTGTCCCTGCCCATGGCAGGGGTTGGAGCTGGATGAGCTTTAAGGTCCCTTTCAAACCAGTCTGCAATTCCATGAAAATATGAACTGTCCCTGTAATGCGCAGAAGAGCCACAGTTTCCTTGCCTGGTTCATGCCATGGCTCTCCCCTCTGCTGAGCTCCATACAGCACCAGCCCAGCCAAAGACAGGCCACCCAGGTTCCACACAAGTGACCTTCTGGGTGTTTTTAGCAGTCCCTGGGCAGTTTCAGTGCAAAGCAGAGGAGGAGGATGCCCAGCAGGACCCTCCTCCCCACACTCGCCTGCCCCAGCAGCTGCTTCAGCAGCTGTTCCTACCAGTTGGTGGCTGAATTTTATAAGATATCTGTCTGTAATTAAAAAGCAACAGCACTTTGGCAGCCATTATAAAAATGCATCACTGGATTGCATCCCACAGGGAGTACTTCTGCAGTGGAACACAGGGCGACGCCATCGATGTGACCATGGAGGACTTTTCCCATTTCTAAAGCCCAAAGATTATCTGCTTAACTGCTCTGCCAAGACTGCCACCAGCATCCAAATCCACAGGCTCCATTTGGACTGGTTGTGGGTCAGAACTGCTCGTCTCCAGGCTGTGCCACTCCAACCTGGGCTGTGCCAACACATATGGTCGCAAGGTGCTCTGCGGTGCAAACATTGAGGGTTGGGGAGCTGCAGGTTTGCGGGGAGGCTGTAAAATACAGGTCTTGCACAAGAGGATTTTCTCCATTTGGAGCACGTTAAGACATTGTGCTCGTGCCAGCTAAGCAGCACACCCAGAACTAGCAAAGCCTGGGCCAGATAAAGCTTGGCACAGGAGGCAGTGGGAAGGGGCCTCTGGGGAGCAAGCTGGTGCTCTCCGCTCCCATGCCTGGCTCACAGAGCTGGTACCTAACAGCGGTTAGAAGCTTCTGCCACATGTGCTTGAACAATGTCCTGCATGCTCCAGAAACAGCCTTGAGTGGCCAGAACCTTCCATAGCAGACTTTTCCCCTGGTACGATAGGAGCCTGGCTATGGGAAGGAGATGCTGCACTCCACAGGGGCTGAAATACGTCCCTGGATCAGGGGGACATGCTCAGCCACATCTCCCTTCTCATACAAGCCAGGTACCAAGGCTGACTCTGTCTTCCCCAACAGATGAGATGCTGCTGAACACTGTAGGATCTGTGCCATATGCTCCAGTGGAAGCAGAAATCTAGCTCCAGCCTGCAAACTGCTGCAAGATTTGTAAACCCTTATCTACACAGTAGATAAATGCTTAATAATCATGATGACAAACAGACCTGAAACCTAGAAGCAGCTTTGCTCTGCATTAACTGCCTCAGGAAGAGGTTCCTCTGAGCAAAAGCCTCCCTTTGACTGGGACCTCTTATAGGGACAAAAGCCAACAGACAACAAATAAAGCCCATGGTACATCAGACTTCAGGACATCACCTGCCTTCCCAGGCAGGTAACTTCCCAGGCATGTCACTTCCCAGGCATGTCCATTTTCACATGCTTATGTGGACACACATGCATGTGAAGCTCTGGGGCACCAGGAGCCCTGACCTACATCCACACCAGGGTGCAAACATAATCCATCTACCTGGGAGCTTATGGCCAAGTTAGCAAAGAAGCTAACACAGAAGGAGGTTAAACTCCCTGTGCATGGTGTTTTGCCAAGCTGGGATTACTGTTTGGGGCTCCTGGCACCCAGAGCCACAATTAATCCACCGACTGTTTCCACCTCCACCCCAGCGTCCAAGCAGTTTCCACGTGCCAGGCTGGGTATGGTGGTGAAGCAAAGTCCTCTCATCTCCATCAGTGCCTGCCTTTCTCTTCCACACTCACTGGAGCCCATCTACCCCTGAGGGATCAGAGCAGACTTAGGCTGGTAGGAAAATACCTTTCCTATGTAAACCATGCGTTCTGCCATTTCCCTCTCCAAATTACACAGCGTCGCAGATCGTAAGCCCTCTAAACAGAGAGGCTTCAGTTGAGGAACAGATCTCCATAAAGGCTGGGATTAAGGCCCTGCACATTAGAAAGGAAAGAGGGAGGGAAAATATGCTCCATTTAATTACCCAAGCCATAACAACATTTTACTATTTCACACACGATTCCTGACAAAAGGGGAAATGTTATTTTCCACCAGCATAGCTGCTGGTTCTACTACAAATAAATAGTCCGGGGCGCGCTCACCATGCCAGAGATGGAGGCCATGTGTTTTCATTAATTCTCTTGGCAGAGAAGCCCATGTAGATTTTGGACTGCAGCTCAGGACTGGAACAGGAGAGCTGGGGTGGCCAACATACATCACAGCAGACTCCACTTGGCCCAAGTCCACTTACGAGCTGGTCCAATACCCAGTTTTATCATCCTAATTACGAGCAGATTCCCAGCTCCCTCCCCTCCTTACAGAGGTATCTTCAGCTTCACCCTTTTCTTCCTCTCTTTGGGCTGGTTGAAATCCGCAGGTGAATTGCACCCCTTTGTTATCACTGGGAGACAAAGTTTGGCCTCTTTCATTTTCCTCTTATTGCAGCTTCTTTTGTGTGGATTAAAATAATTTATATTGATAATGTGATCTGCTCCCTGTCCCTGTTCCCAATTACTCATAGAGGCTGGGGATCCTGCATTATGGATATGACAGGAATGGTCTTAATTAGCCCTTGTGGGCTCCAGAACTGATTCTGGTTTTGATTTGAACTATCTGGGATTATGTAGGCTGACTGATGTGGGCTGGGGTCATGACAGAGCCGGCCAGGGGGTGCTGGGGGCTCACTTGGAGCTGGCTTTTCTCAGCCAGCTGCCAGGTGCCTGGCAGGGCATGGCAGAAAGGAAGGACAATTTACTGCAGCCACCTCTGTGTTTGAGATGAAGAGTGACAGCACTGAAGGGTCTTTGCATCCAAAGTTTTACTCGGAATGAAGCAGGATACTGATAGGGCAACAAGAGCTCACTGAGCAGGCTGTGTAATGGGCATTCAGTGGGTGAAACCCATTGCAAGTAAAAGATGACAACAGAAAAATAAAGGAGCATTAAAGCTGAAAAGGTAGAGCTTTCTGGACCCACAAAATTCCGTTTCACAATAAGCAACCAGGTAACCAGGAGTGAAAAATAAAGGTGCCAGTGCCTGGGAAATTGATGGATCTCTTTCCTGTTTTGGGAAGAGGAATCCCAATCTAACAGGACTGGTAACACAGTCCCTGGCACTCACACACAATTCCCTGCACACAAGGTGGAAAGACTGAGGTCCTGTCTGAGCATCCCCATTTCCATTGCTCAGTGCCTGCCCCGCACAGAGTCATTCATAGGCAACACCTCGGAACACGTTCTGCAGGTCAGAGAAGTCAGGCTCTGCCAGGGTTAATTGGAAGGGGGAAATGGTTTCCAGACGTGATGAAGGTCCACTGAGAACATCACCCTGAAGGTACATCTGACAGCTCAGGTCTTATCAACAAATCCAGCACCAGAAACTGCCTCAGGCTGAGACAGATTATAGAGCAGAGGCATTATAACATGGTGTGCAGGTTTCAGTGGCTGCAATGTTAATCTAGGGGGAGGAATACTGCTCCAGCACTGTGTCTCCTTCACTAAACCAGGGCTCCTTGCCCAGTGGAGCGTTGCTGTATGCAGCAATTTCTTTTTTAACACTGTTTATACAAAATACAAATACAAAAAACTAGGTAAAAAAGAGGGGAAGCTGAGCTCCTCTCTCCATAATCACAGAGGAGACAACACTCAGAGCCAGAACTCAAACCACAGTTACTAATCAGAATGCAACGTAATCACTGCAACAGATGTCCAAAAGATAAAACTGTATGATTCTGAATTGCCAGCGATTAGTGCTCTGCATCTTGGAGAGCACCGAGATGCTCTGTCTACATACATCCATGTTTTGGAAGTATAAGCAGAAAGCATTCAACACGATGAAAACTCCTTTCTGTTCCTCTCCTGCAGGATTTTAACAGAGGAAGCTCTCAGTGAGGTTCAGGTCTGCCCCTGAATCAGTCCATGATGGTGAGGGGAGGGAAAGAGAGAAGCTGATCTTTTAGGAACGCAACTGGGAAAAACAGCATCACCTAGCTGGCACACGGTCATTGCTGCACTGCCAGAGACAGAAGACTATGATAAAGAAAGAAAACATGGAGAGCAAATTCTTCTACCAAAGTAAAGCAGACAAAAGAAATTAGCCTTGATGTGCAGATCACTCACCTCGTAGTGGTAATCCATGCAAGTTAACTCCTGCCAGCAGCGATCTCCTCGGATTTTTATCAGACCCTGGTGGGAAAAGAAACAAAAGACAGAAAATACAGTCACAAATACTATATTTTACTTTATCTTGTATGTCAAGGGATTATTGCAAGATGCCAAATATTCTGGTTCAACTACAGGGAGAGCTGGTAACAGCAGCGAAATGCACAGGCTCCCACATTGGCTCCCGGCATCCCTGGGTACCAGGCAGGAGGTGCACAGGATCGAGGATGAGTAAGAAAAACAAAGCTCTGCCACTGGGCCATGTCTGTGTAACAGTGAAAAGGCACCTGCAGACCTAAGCATGCCATGGTCACAATCTTCAAATCCAGACCCAAGTGTTTCCCTCTCCCAAAGCCACCTATAGAAAAGGAAGCAGCGACACAGACAGGGATGGGACCTGCAGCCTCACAGAGCTGGACCCAGAGATGCAATCAAAGTAATTAGAGAAACAAAAGAGCAGAAGGGGAAGGAAGCTGACAGATCTAAACACAGATGAATGCCCTAATGACAGGTCTGCTCCACCTTAGGTTAGAGGTTGGCAATGAAATAAGCAGGTATCAGAGGTTCCTGTGCATTGATATTTCAGGGCAACAAGAGGGTGAAATTTCCAAATCAGCGGGTCCATTCCAGGGCTGGCAGTAATATTGGGATTAAATTTCTCTGCCTCAGTGATGAAGAGTAGAAAGGAATCAGTCGTCCACAGCAGGAAAGACACCTGGCCAGGGATGAGCCTGCTAGCAGGAAGCCTTGCAATCAAGTCGTGCCAGCCCCAAGGTATGCGGGTTCAGCCTGTTGGCTTTGATGTATGGGAAAGGTCCCTGATTAGGATCACAATATCCTAAATTGAGGAAAGCTTCACTAGTCAAAAGGTTGAACCAGCTCTATCATCTGCATACAATTAGGGGGTATTTGCCTACCTCTGACATTGCTACCAATTGTAATGTTCCTGCTTTCCTTAGTAGAAAAATACAGGGAGTTCCTGTAAGGATCAGTTCCTGGATATACCATGAGCATCCTAAAGCTTCTTTATGTCTGCACTAGAGAAGGTTTTCAATAAGAGACCAGTGACCTTTCAATGCAAAATCTGAGAGCTCAGAGGAGAAAATGCTCTATGGCACATCCTGGCCTATTGGTTTCATCCAAATTGCGTAAAAAAAGTATCTCTACTTGCAGCATTAAACAAAGTTTAGTGCGTCTGAGGCTCAGGAAAATTCCAAATTCCAGTTAGAGATCTTTCCCCCCACCCCAAACTGTCCAGACATTATAAGCAAATATCCAGAAACATCCACTTAGGAAGAAGCTCTTCACCATGAGAAGAAATATCCTGGCCTGGGAAGGCTCCATCTCATGAAAGGGACACCCTCTACCAGCTCCAAACCCCAAACAGAGCTGGTGCAGAAGGCACAGAGAAAAGCACAATGGATGCAAAGTGATACCACGGAGGATTTGTGCGATAGGAGAGCAGAATGGTGGGCACCAGCCACTGCAGTTTTCCTCTCTAGTGAGTTACCCAGCAGATCCCATCACTCTCCTCCATCACTCTGCAAGGGCTGAAGCAGCAGGGGCAGGGACAAGATAGCCTTGCTGCTAACAGCCACAGCTTCATCTTCCCCTCTTGAGTCACCCACAGCTCACTCTGCCCCTCAAACCTCTTCTACAGTTACAGGATATATTGATAGCATCTCACAGGATGTGCTGCTGCTGGCACAGAGGCCAGGCAGACACTAAGAAAGGCTCTGTGCAAGAATGCTGGAATATTAAGAGGACAGCTATCTTGATGACCTTCCCTCCTACCTTGGCCAAGCTGTAATCAAGCTCTATTATTCAGCAGGGGTAATTAAAACAAGTATACGATAGAAAAGCACCATAGTGAAAATCCAAATCTTCCCTGCAATGAGTCACTTAGGGACTGTTAATCACATTTTGTTTACTACAAAGCTTTCAAACAGGAAAGTCACTTAAAGCTCTGAATATCAAATCTGGTTTGCAGCATGGAAAACTCCCACTCTCATAATTAGGGGGCGTTTCAAGGCTTCTTTCCCCTGCTGCTGTCTTGGAGTCCACTTCCACTCCCACACTGGCATCTGAGTTTTTAAATGAAGTTGGACCAAGAAACAAGAATATGTAGTGCATGAAAACCCACGTGCTCTGTAGCTCTCTTTCTGCTAAGGAGGACCAGGAAAGGAGGATGAGACATAGTGCCTCACTGAGTAACCCCACTGGGAAGAGCTGTGGATCCCTGGATATGGCCACAGCCAGGATGAGCTCTCTCACCTTACTGCTCCATGCTCGGATCGACTCCTGTTTTACGCACTCTTCCCATGTTATTTGGCTTCCGCTGACATTTCTGAATGTCAGCTCCTGTTCTCATGAAGGTGCAAACTTCGTTTGAGAGATGGTAACTGGGTCCAAGTGAGCATGGGACAGGAGGAGGAGGGGAGGAAATAGGGATCCCCACATCTGCCGGAGTTTCATATTCACTGGATTTCTGTCAGTCTGCCAACAATTCCCAATCCATTTTCAAGATTCCTGTGTGTATATTGAATTGGCCTGGACTCCACAGCTGCAGCACATTATGCTGCCATACCACAGATCATAGAATCATAGGATCAACTAGGTTGAAAAAGACCTTTAAAGACCATTGAGTCCAACCTTTACCCCAGGACTGACAAGGCCACCACTAACCCATCGCACTGAAGGCAAACTGATCTCCCATCATGATTTCCATTAATGGTGACCTCTCCTCTCTCCTCAAGATTCCCCCTTATGGCTGCCCTTGATGATCTCCACTTGCAGCCACCCTTAATCAGCCCCTTCTAGTGGCTCAGACTGCATAGCTGCTGTCCCTATATCCCATGGCCACCCCTCACACCCCATGACCACCCCTGCCCTCCACTCATGATCTCCCCTCACATCCTATGGCTGCCCTTGCTCGCCGTCCACAAACACCACTCACCCCTCAAGGCCAACTCTTCCATCACAATCTCCCCTCATGGCTGCCCTTCCACTCTTCCTCATGATTTCCCCTCATGACCGCCCTTCCCCTACCCTCATGATCGCCCCTCATGGCCGCCCTTCCTATCCCCTCAAGGCTGTCCCTTGTCCCCCCTCACAACCTGCCCTCATTGCCACCCTTCCGCTCTCCTTCAAGATCTCCCCTCATGGCTGCCCTTCCGCTCTACTTTACGATTTCCCCTCATGGCCGCCCTTCCGCTCTCCTTTACGATCTCCCCACACGGCCGCCCTTCCCCTCTCCTTCACGACCTCCCCTCATGGCCGCCCTTCCTCCCTCCCTCACGATCTCCCCTCATGCCCGCCCTTCCTCCCCATCTCTCCTCTTGCCTGCCTTTCCCCTCCCCTTTTCCTTTCCGCCTCTTGCCGGCCTTGGCGT
>WYDI02022387.1:0-15840 GCA_009867235.2 Psittacus erithacus
GTGAATGCTCCATCCCTTGTGGTGTTCAAGGCCAGGCTGGACAGAGCCTTGGGTGACATGGTTTAGTGTGAGGTGTCCCTGGCCATGGGAGGGGGATTGGAACTGGATGATCTTAAGGTCCTTTCCACCCTAACTGTTCTATGAGTCTATGTGCTAGCACTGTGTCACTGTGGCATCAACAGCTGACAGCTTCTGGGGTGCACCTAGGAGCACAATGCTGCTGCTAGGAACTATCCAGGGCAGCGGCTATGCTTCACTACTCAGTACTGAGGAAGCAGCACTGGGAAAAGTATGTCCACTTGTGCGGCCCACAGGCAAGAGACAACACTGCTGCAAGTCTAAGAGAGAGCTGCAGTGTGGTTTGTGAGCTGGGGCACCTGACATTTAAGGACAGGCTGAAGAGAAGTAGTTTGTTCACTGTGGAGAAGGCTAGGGGTGGATCTACTGTCTTCAAATACCTAAAGGTGAGCTGTAAAGAAGATGGATCCATATTCTTCTCAAATTTTACAGCAAAAGGGCAAGATTTAGCAAGAGAAATTCTGTAGGTACAAAGAAAGGTTCCCCACAGTGTGGGTGGTTAAAGCAGTAGACCAGGTTGTCCAGAGAGATTGTGGAAAAACTGCCTTTAATGATACTCCATTCTGGCTGGACGAAGCCCTGATATAGCATTTAGGTTGACCCTGCTCTGACGCATCATATGAAGTTTTACTGTCTGGCATTTTGGTTGTCTCCCTTGACATTTTGAATACTGAAAAATTATGCTTTGAAGGACTGGACGGTTAAATTCTTCTGCAGTTTTCCTGCATTATATATCTAGTTTCAAACTTTTGAACTTTATTATTTTTATCCTTCAAAAATATGTAAGTTATATTACAGTATCTCTAAAGCCCTGTGGATTTAACAACAGTTATGTTGATTAATGGAGACAATTACTTCTCTATTAAAAAGTTACAGAAATGAACTAAAATGATATTACATTACTTTAAATTTGTAGTTCTCCTTGCACTTTCTTCTATGACAGGAGCTAAAACAAAGAACGAGGCAAAAGTGTATTTTTTGCATTTTACTAAGTACTTCTTCGGGAAATTATATTTCAGAGTCCCTGATTGCTTAAGCTTTGATTTCCATTTATGTGAGTAACTTTGCTTTTTCAAACATGAAGGTTTACATGTGACATCTAATGATAGCAAGACTAGAGAAGTATTCCTATATTTTTTGCGGGGTTTGTAAACCAGATAACTGACTAAATCTCCAAAGGAGAACTACTTTGCTATGTCTGCAAGCTAAGCTTGGAGAAACTGTTTGGAATGATAATCAGACTGGACTTCTTCCCCAGAAGAATGCCTGCTAATCTCTGGTACATGTTTAGTCCCCTATCACACATCTAAGGAATTCACTATCAGTAGGATACTGATCACTCTTGTGACATAGAGCACTATTGTTATGTCTATTCTATAAGCAGAAATCAAGGCAGATGAAATACTAATAAAAGTGTGGCAAGAACACAAAACCTGAATAGCAGCCTCATCAACTGCAGATGACTTTCTCATGCTTTAGTGTTTTTTCCTAGGTTTTTAGTTAGAGCATAGTCTCAGACAGAAGGGTAATCCCTATGTTTCTAGTGCATGAATAATGTACCTTTTAATAACATTATAAAAGTATTAAAGCAGCTTTAATCTTATTCGTATTTCAATCATAGCTATTATTTGGTATGGTGAAAAAGCCCTTCAAAACACTGTCATAGGAGCTTAACTTCGCAGTACAGTTCAAAAAAAGCAATTAGCAACTTATTATTTAATGGACAACTATCAATGGTCTGTGAGAATTATAACCCAGATCAGTATCAGCATTAAGCTTAAGAAGTTTGTAACTTCTAGCCAGTGAAAAGGGAGGGACTGCCATTTTCCATGATGAAGTATCTTCCACTTCATGACTGCAGTCAGGTATGTAAATACACTATCACTGGGTTTTACAATGCAAATGTAGTCATCTCTGCATAGCATGTTCAGTGTAAATGTCCTCAAATGCATAAAATGAAGCACAGTGAACAAAAAATATGCACAATTTGTTGCACAGAGCATGGAAGGGGTGTTTGCTCAGACAGATCCTGAGCACCATCTGGGAGACAAGTGTTTAGTTTTGCAACAGATTGCATAATTTTCCTGTAGAATCTGGAGAAAAGCTCTAAATGCTTTAATAGATAGTTGATTTAACATGCGTTTAATCTTTGTTTTGTGTTGTCTTAAAGGCTATGCATATGTTTTGAGTGACAGAAGTAGTCATTAACCTATTACAGTGCTCATCCCTTTGCACAATTTGCTTTCTTTTCTTTTCTTCTCTTTGCCTGTGTTTGTATGCATGCAATATTTCACCTTACAGAGTTCGTTTTCACGGCACATAGTAATTAATCTTAGTAAAAGCAAAGTATCTACTGCATATGCATGCCATTTTATTGATTAGATTAAAAATGTAATGTTACAGTTCATTCATTAGCAATATTTCAATATAACATATACCAAGGACTCTACTATCAATAATAAGAATACTTCAAGAACAACACAAATTAACACCTGAAGCATAAAGAATGACATTGAGAGAATGAAATGCTCTACCTGAAGCACACTGCTTAAATTGTATTTAAACCGAGCACTGTGTTTATGTGCTAAACAGCTGTGCGAAGCACTGCCCTTCGGAACAGAAAAATTTCTAATAGAGAATTACTTATTTGGAGTATTTTAAAAGCAACATAACTTAGAAGTTTAGGAACACTGCATTCATTTTAGGGTTTTTTAGTGGTATCCAACTGAACAGATCATCTGCTACATAACGGTAAAAAGCTGTACATGAGAACTTTTTTCAATTTTCTTCTTGCAGAAGCTAATAAAAACATTGGAAGGTATAAACTGAGAATTCACTTTATTAGAACCAGAAATAGAGAAAGAAATATAACAAAATGAAAGTATACATGTTGTATAAAAAAGGCATGCTGTATTATGTGACACCGTTGCGACAAAATGAAATACCATCCTTCATTTGGATATCTGTTCTTCTATATCCAAAAGCAAAATTACATCAAAATACTTCTGTGCTGATTGACTTGTAATGCAATAGACTGCAGCATCTTTGAACCTTAAGCAATGATAATGCTTTCAAACCTGCTATAAACTGGGTCAACTGTGCGACAAAATTGTACAAAATGATGCAGTAATTCAATTTAGCACTGTGTGAAAACTGCACAATAGCAGGATTAAAGGATCTGAAAATGAAGACAAGTGGTTCATTATTAACTCCTTAAATGTTGTTCCATCTGCTTTTTCTGGAATGCCAGTCATTTCTAGCTTAGAATTGTAATTTCTGTGTCCTGATACAGTGGATAGATTCTGTATTCCTCCTCCATATGAGCACATTAAAGTTTCCCCAAAGGCTTAATAAAGTTTTTGAAATAAGTCAGCATTTACTATTAATTTTACCCACACAGGTAGCAAAATAAATTAGAAAGAAAAAGCCTTATACAATCACATAAAAGCTGTGGCATGTGTAAATGTACTCAACTTCGCAGAAAAAAAAGATTGGACAAGAGCAGCATTAAAAAGTCATGCTAAAGCTGCAAATGAAAAGTGCTTGTATGCAGAAAAGATAGCCCTATTTGTTCTTCATGTAATGTAATCATTTAAACCTTTGGTCTCTCCTGTAACATGGTAATTTTATAGACATCATTTACTTATGTGCCTAAAGATGTCTTTCATATTTTTTCCCTTAGGCTGTTGTGTGTTCCATGTGCAGGGGGATATTTTTGGGATCAGTGTATGTAACTGCCATAGCCATTCCTTCAGCAGGACATTCAGTCTCTGCTCCAATGTATAGCAATAGCACTGCACGCTGATGATCCCTGGAATCCAGTGTTCAATTCAGGGGCAACGTCAAGACGAGCAACAACTGAAGACAAGCCAGCCTGGAATTGTTTAGAGCTGGGTAAACCTAAAGATGAAAAAAACCTAAAAAATAAAAAAAATCTCACTCCAATGCAACAATTGTACTTTTGTGTATGAATTTATAGAACACCTTCTCTGAAATCTTTACTTGGAGAGCTTAGATAGCTTCAATAAGATTCAGTCTGGACATCTAAAAATAAAGCTGATAATAGACAGAAGTGTAGTCTTGACTTCTGCTATGGAAAACAGTTTTTCTTTCAAGCTGTAACATGATAGCACTCATTTTTTAATTTAATCTTAATTAGCAGAGAATTTATGAAAAAATCTATTTGTCACTTACTATTTGTGACTAAATTTGTGCTCTAAAATGCATGTTATGGTTCTGGCAGCCAGTCATCCAAATGAAAAGATCTGCTAGAGACTCATGCCTGGGGTAGCTGGGCCAGGGTGGTGTGCCCTAGCTCTGATTTCAACAGTCAGGATGCAGCCAGGGTTGGTTAACTTTGTTCTGGAAAGCTGTCGTAAGTCCCCTAGTTGAAGTGTACACATGACGCTTCCGACAGTTACAACTGTAGTTGCTGGGTTATCACAAGTAAATTAGAAACTGGTATGGGAGAAAAACCGCAGCAGTTCTGAATAACAGCAATGTCGATGGTGATCAGCACTGAGATTACTATTAGCCAAGAAGCCTGAAGCCTGAGTTTAGTGACTCAAATGCAACCTACAATACGTGTTTTCTTTCCTCTTCTTCTCTGTCTCAAATAGTAGCAGTAATTAAATGAATTACTACTCCCTTTTGAACTCATGGTTGCATAATCCCAAAACACAGAAGCTACATGATACCTCAATGATACCTCATCATATTTCTGTATCATTTTATTATGCCCATCTGGTGATACATAGGATGTGGCCTGCATCATCTACTTGTTTCAACTTAAGTCATAATTCATAGTAAAATCGTTGGTCAGTGAGCTTAACGGTAACATTAGTGTTGGAGTGTCATTAAGTCAGTGTGAGATGAAAGGGAGCAGCTGAACATACAGAAAACCATTCATACAGAGACATCACTCAATGGCACAAACTGCATAAGAAAAAAATATTTTAAATGTTGTGACAGAACAGAGAATAGAAAGAGGTAAAGGGGGTATAATCTTCTGTGTAAATTATCATGAAGCAATTAATGTTTTCTCCATCTGTGGTCCACAGAGCAAGTTCTTCTCTTTCAGAACTGATCATACATTATGATTGTAGATTTACTTGTATCCCTAGTTACAAGGAAGGATGGGCAGTGTACCACTTTTTGTTTGGTTTTTTTTTAAGTGTAAATGTTTAATTCTGTAACAGAAAGTTGACTGAAGGAGCAGGGTAAACTTTCAAATCAGTGTGAGCAATTTTTTTTTCCCCTATAAACATAATAATAATGTAGATTATGTTTGCGAGATAAATTTATAAACCCCTAATACTGTTTGTTTCCTCAGGTTCTGCAGTTTTCTCAGCTTGGATGATGACACTGATTTGACCTTTATGTTTGCTTGTAGTCATTCTCATGTTTAAGTTACTGGAATTTGCAACTAGAGGTTTCATACTCTGGAAGAGTGCTCTATTTATGGAGGATAAAAATCAATGATCCTGCTGCTCTCAGACTTTTTTTATAAAAGTCTTCTGTGTGCATTTTCTTGCTGCACAGCTGCAGTTCTGAAACTCTGATAATTTCATACTGTCTTTATGGTAGCTTTTAAGGCAACCTGAAACTCAGTTTTACACTAACAGAGTTTAACTGAATTTGTGCTTACCAAAATCAGTACACATGGTTAACATCATGAAAATGAGCTCAGCTAAAGCTTGAGGTACATTGTCTACCAGAGCATCTGTCATGACCATGCAAGGAGAAAAAGTTCCAGATTTCAGGTTCACAGTGTGAAAAGGGTGTTTGTGTTAAGTCAGGCACTTTTGCAGAGAGCAGTTCTGCATCAATCGACCATGTGAGCACAGAGGTGCACAGGGATTACTTTGGAAATGTAAAAAATACATTTCAACTGGGACACAGCAAAATGAGGAATGGAAATTACAGCAATACAATCTCACTTTTAATAGTTTATCCACTTATTGATTTAATTTTGACCACTATGCTTGCGAAAGCAAAATGTAGTTCACTTTTATGTATACCTTGCTCTATATAAATGCTTGTTTCTCAGTAGTAATAATATGCATTTTAGGGATATGATCCAGTATTTGCTGAAATTGAAAGAGAAGTTTGTATTGCATTCCATCTTATTTAAAACAGGTCCTGATCAGGGAAATAAATGCTATGTTCAGTGTTTGTGGGTGAAGTAACATGCAGCAGTTAACTGTGACAGTTAGCTACTGGCAGCATCTCTGCAAAGTGATTGCCAGTTCCTTTTGATAGGTATGAATGAAATTAAAACCTCCAGGATGGAAAAGCATGTTCAGTCCTTAGCTGTTTTATATGAAAAACCTTCTATTTCATGTGGGGCACAACAGCAAAGAAACACAAGTTTTAGAAGTGACATTTCCATGCTAGAGATCCTAGTAAGTACCTGTACATGGGTACCACCACCTGCACAGACCGCAGAACAAGATGTTACTTGGATGAATCCCTTGGCAAAGTGATTGTGTGTGCAGAAATGAAAAGCCAGTTTCTTGAGATGAAGCTGGGGTGGACAGAAGCACATGTAGGTGAGAGATAACAGCGTAACCTTTAACGTGCAGAGGATTAAAGCATGAGGTGTTGAAGAATAAATGTGGACTTCTAAATTTGTTTGGTAAGATAGATGTGCAGTTAGAGGCAGCAGAATTTCTAGAGCCACTAAGCCCTAACTGGAAGGCAGACCTGTCTGCCATGATAAGGTAGTCATTTATGCCCACAACAAGTGTCACCACAGTAATTAGAATATACTGAGAAATCTGATTGGAATTTTTGCATGATGAGAGCAATGCCAGCTGCTTTTGATACAGGCTGATAGCAACCATAACAGGCTGACAACACCTGTTCTGAGTTCTTTTCTGGCAGGAGAAAAAGATGCTTTTCAGTAGGTTTATCCTTCAGTGTCTCCCCTTTCTTTTCCAGCCTCTGAAGTCCTTTACAAACACATAAACGGCAGTGGTATTTTTAAAGGGTTATTTGTGCCAGACATTGCTTAAGCTCCCTATAGAACAGGTGCCACCTATAAATTGCATTCTTCATATGTGAGCTTCCCCTCTGTATTACGTTTGCTATTAAGTTCTGGATTCACTTTGCAAGTTTTCAAAGCATTATTACTCTGTTCCGATGTTTTTTTTCATAAGCACCGGCAAACGGTTTTGCTGTCCTGTCTCTCTTCTCTGCTCCTCTGCAGCTTGCCTGAAACAAAAAAAGATTATTTGCGGTCAATCAATATTCCCTTAAGAGGTAAACACATCAGCTCTGTAAGCGAAGCCAGGTTCGGCCTGGCCAATACTCTAATGTTAGATCTCAAAGGAGATCTCAGGGGATGCAGAAATTGTAACGAGGAATCAATAATGAGAACAAATCTCTCACAGGCCGGATGCAGCCTCGCAGAGTAGGTTTGTGTCTGTATAACTGGAGGTAGTTTTCTGCAAATGAGATGCAAAATGGAGGAGTTCAGGAAGTTCATGTGGCAGTTTCGGTGCTGGGCAGGACTGTAAGTTTGATCCCAGAGGTGAGATTCCGCTGTCAGTAATGATGTTCCTTCTGCCTAAATTGCCACTGGAGGAAATACTCTCCTTTCCACCCCTCCTAGCTGGTAGATGTTGTTTCCTTTTACTGTTTAAGCAGAGGCTGTGTGGCACCATAGGTATGCCTGAATTGTAGTTCAGATTAAAGTAAATAATTTTTATACTGGGGGGGTGAAATGAGCAGTTTCAAGTCCTACAAATGCACACAGGTATTTTACTCTCTCTCTTATTTTTCTTGGATGAGAACAAGCTGAGTTTTCCTATGTCCATTTGATAGCTTTATAAGAAAATGAGTCAGGATTACACTACTGGACCACCACAGCGAGCTTTCTATCTCAGGACATGAGGGACGATGTGAATGTATGAATATAAGTGTATACATATCAAGGATTGCTTTTTGTACCACCTTAAAATGAGCTATTCTCAGATGTTTTACCATTCTGCAAATCCAGGACGAGTTGAATGTCTCTTCAACCGAATGCTAAGCATGTGTTTGTATAAGGCAGGCAGGAGTTCTGTGCTATTTATTAGTAATCTGGGATGCACAGAAAGCCTGCAAATGGCTTGATATTCATAAAATGTAAGAAAAGTTCAGATGCTGCATACTGGGATGTTAAAATTCCGTTACAGTAAGGACCTTTTGCCTTTGTTTTGTGAGTGACCTTCTCACTTATAGAGTCCCTCTTTGTTCCTTTCTCAAAGCTGTTTCCTTTTGTGTTAATTAAAACCTAGACAATTAAGTATACAAAAGTGCACTCAAGTTTCTGTGCACACCCAGATGAAAACAGGGCCAAATGACCAGCAGCATGCTAGCGAAGATGTGGGCTTTGTCACTGGAGTAGAAGGATTGAGTATGAAATTCCTTATTGGGAAGAAAAATGACATTTAAATTATGCTGCTGTTTCTCCCACAGGCTTCTGACAGGGTATTTTCAGAAAGAAAATTAAATGATCTACAAGGCACTTAAATGCAACACTTGGAAATGTTATCTTAATGCCTTTGGTTCTTAAATGAAATGTAAGCCCTGTGTATCGCTGTGATTTCAGCATGAATATGGTGTGTAAAACTGACAGTACCATCTCCTCAAATCCTAAATGCACTAACTTGCATACCAGCCTTGTGCCATTTCTGTTGATCCCACACTTTAGCATTAGTCATGAGGAGAGGGGAGCAGCTGGCAAAGAAAAAAAAAGAAAGGAAAGGCTTGAGCAGCCAACTTAATGTTGTCACAGGTAGAAGACAGCAATGAATCACAGGGAAGTGCAGAACTATGAGGGGGGAAAAAAGCCAAAAAGATGACTCAACTGTAATGTCAAGTTCTCTTGAGGAAGTGATCTGCAGACACATACAGAAGTAGAGAAGAAATGGTTTCAAACAGGTGAAGGCTAATTTTTGATGTCGAAAAGAAAGCTTTATCCTTCTTGACTTAGGCACCAGTTTAAAAAGGGTGTTTATCTATGGGGTTAACTCCATCCGCTCCACTAACTGCACTCCAGTGAGAGATAAGAAGATAATTAAGATTACCACCATGCTTAATCAACTTGCCAGCATAGGGATACTCTCTTGAATTGGGGCACAATTAAATTAAGCTTAACTTCTTCCAAATATATGCAAGAAGTAGACATCTGGCAAAGTCTAGCTGAAAATGCACAGAGCTGCATTCTGACAATCTCCAAGGACAAAGGAAATGGAAAGGGTACAAGAGAGCAAGAAGGCTGCCAGGTTCCTTTCATCTGTTTTTTGCAATGCAGACTACCAATCACAAACATGCTAGTGATTTCACTAATCTATTGCTATATCACTCAACTGGTGATCTCACTCATTGACCCATATATAGATAGATACATATATAGGCAAATGTATGCATGTACCCTAATATGCATTATTTCATAATGTTTCAGAAGCATCTCTAACTGTTGTGTTTCACAACAATTTATAACTGCAATTAAAAGGTCTGAAAATTATATAAAAGGAAGGAAACTAAGCAGCTAATCAGAGCTAGTCAGAGACAAGAACAAGGCCCTCCTGGCCTTGATATCTATAGCTCCATGAAATGGAGTCTTTGACTATTCGCTGAATCTAAGAATATTAATAATCAGCAGTTACAGTTCTATCCATTTACAGCGGGCATCAAAGAATTAAGTTTTACAACATACCCAGAAGGCAGAGAAAATTTCCTGTTAATTTTACTGAATCAGAAAGTCAAGAAGACCTGCTGAAACCACAGTCAGAACTAATCCCAGCCAGATTATTTGTTGTAAATTCCTGATTCCTCATCTCTGGGCATCTGCTAAAAGCTTAGATGGAAAGGCTTCCATTTGGATTCGGACTGATTAAACTAGTGTGACTGACATTTGTGGTCTCACACTCTGAAAAGTCAGAATGCTTCAGAGATAGTTTAGAGTGGCAAAATAATTGTCTTATTTTTCTCTGCAGTAGAAACCTTGAAGAACCTTTTTGAGCGTGAAAGCCACATTTCAGAAGTGTTTTAAAGAGTACAGTTGCTCACCAAGAGCTGAAATGTAGGCCTCATGAAGTGCTTTCTATTTTAAGTGATATTTACCTTTATCTTGAAAAGGCATCAGCCTTTTCCTTTTACTTGACTGTGTGAAGATAATAATTATCTTTTTTTCCCCCACAAACTGTAGAAGTAATAAATTTCTTAGCTATGATTTTTTGCTTTTCTCTGCTTCTTTATCTAATTTGCTGTTTCATACATGGGAGAAAGGTTGTAAAAGTACTGATGGAGGGTGAAGAAATTACTTGTTAATTTAATTCTTAGTAAAATACCATCTGAATGCTTTGGAATTGCACTAAGTCTCCTTATATCACAAGTCTCACTATATGGCTTTTTCTAACCTGGCACAATGTCCAAGTAGAAGATAAATTAAAGAACTCTACTTTCAGGAGATTGTCCTTGTTTTTCACCAGGTCCTTCCACTTACTGGTATCTGGTTGTTGATCTTGCCCTTGTTTTCCATTTTACAAGTTAAATACAAGATTTTATAAAACAGTTCAGTGTATCAGATGTTAGTTTTCAGCCCAAATGTGCAACACCTTCAAATATGGCAGCAGTCAGTCCCTTCTCAAGTTATTCATTTAAGACTCTGTTCCAAATGGAAATTAAAAAAAAGGATTTATCCCTAAATTATCTGCAATCCTGAAGGATATGTGTTAGAATCCACTTAACAAGGCTCCCATGCTGTGCTTAATCCAATAGTTTATACTACAGTCTTCTTTTTTTTTTTTTTTTCCTACTTTTAAACATTCCAACCCTAACCGTTCTATGATTTCCATGATAGCCAAGCATCAGTTCAGCGAGTGTTGCACCTTGCCCTGCTCTTCACCATCTCCATAGATGGCAGCTGTAGAGCAGTCTGACAGAGGCAGAAGAGCTTCTGCCAGACCAGGGTCAGGTACCTGCTTCCCCTATCTCAGGCTTCTCACACAGCCACCGTAGGCACCTGCCCAGAACTGAACATTTGGAATGCAGACAACTCTCACCCGTTGGGATGGAGAATTCGGAACCAATGAGGAATATAAAATGAGGCCCTTGACATATATGCACAGTGACGTTTGTATATGGATGCAAAACCAGAGGCATTTGGTGCTCAGGGTCTCTACAGACCTGACACCATCCCCGAAGATCTTTAAAAGATGTGTAGACATGGTGCATTGGGACATGGTTTAGCGTTAGACTTGGCAGTGTTAGGTGTTTAGATTCGATGATTTTAAAGGTCTTTTACAGCCTAAATGATTTTCGGATTCTATGACACACCACACTTAGAAAGCATGAGCTGATTCTAATGTAATTATATTTTGGAAGAGACTCACCATCAGCTGAGTCTGACAGTTAATATGTATAGAAGAATACACCAACATCCAAAAATCCTAGACCATGAAAAAGCCACCCGTCATCCTGGCAAGTGTATCAAGTATCACTGGCAAACAAAATTCTGAAAGGCTCCCCATGTTTCTGTAAGGAGGAGACAGCAATTCAATGCCTGAAGCTCCTACTCTGGCAGAATTTGCTGCTAATGCCAGTTCTTACACCAGATTTCATCAGGCTTGACTTGAAGCAAGTTTTAGGCTTGAAGCCATAAAATTCAGTATTAGAATGGTAGCTCCAGTGGGGGGAAAAAAAGGAAAAATCAAACTGTTGTTGACTCAGAAATTTTACTCTGAGTCATGAACACGTGTGATTAACAAGTTATTCAAGCTGTCCTGCTGGCTTACCTCCCCACAAAAAAAATAATGGATGCTTTCATTACTAGTGATCCCAGAACACTGTTCTGACATGCTGATTTTTGTTACTGGCAATAAAAGAACTGTGCTTTGAGGGAAAGGACATTTTAATATCCCCATCATCTTTTCCTCTTTCCTTTCAAACTGAAAAGAGTACATCTCTTCATTTCTCTGCTGTGTTCGGCTACACTTTACAACAGTGGGTTGTGAAACCAGAACTCCCACTGACATAGGATCAGAGACGGGCTTAAGATTTTAGAGGTGGTTCTGAAATCCTGAGAGATCCTTCAAAAGCTGTATGCTTTTAGCTGTGCTGAATTGCTACTGTCTTCAGATCTCATCTTTCCAGCAGCTGATTTTCCCTTTATCCTGTGTGACCAGACTTCTCCCATTGGAAAAACTACGTTTACGGCTCTCCTAAAATTCTGTAATTCTTATTCCCATAGTGGCACAAAACTGGGTCACATTTGAATCCAGTTTACACTAGCTTCACAAACTTATTAATTGCTTTAATCATGCAGATGGTTGTATACAAGAAAACATATTTGTTAGATGTAAATTTTAGCTACTTGGGATCCCCATCTCTATGCAATATCTAGTCTAGTGTCACCTCAGGACAACATTTATGTTTTCATTTAAAAATAAACAAAGCAGATGGGACTTCTGTCATCCATAGAGTAGTAAATTAAAAACAAAAGTAACAATTTTTTTAGTGTTGCACTCTGCTGGGATGAGAGTTTGGCATTATGACATCTGGTCTAATTTGAGTATTCCAGTAGCTGCTGTACAGCATTTACTAAGACACTGAAATGAAACCTGATAATACTATTTTTGCATAATCCCTGTGGATATGCACACAGAAACTTTGTGCTTACCCACCTCTCAGCAAAGTAAAAAAGCCCAGAACAGACTTGATTTCATGGCATATGTCAAATAATAATCACTATAGTTGAAACACTACTATAAAAAAATCCATTTGAGAGTATCTGTCCATGAAGACACTGGGAAAGAGAAGAATAAAAGAAATGCGAGTCTCCCAATTTGTATTTTTGAAAATTTCTTCCCAAGTAAGCAGCTTTTCCTAAGTAATATTTAAAACTCAAATTTTCTGTGAGTCTTCCAACCATTATGTCAGGTTCCTAAGATTTCACTGAATATTCACAATGTTTCATCAATAGGTAGAGACCTTACTGAGAAACTATCGATGTTAACTTAATTTTTGTCCTTTAATTATAAGGCATTAAAACTTGTCATCTTTAACCAAACAGATGACTAATCAGTGATTAAATAATTTTTGAGAGTTCAACAGAATATGCCACAGATACGCCATAAAATTGAAATGACTCTTCTATCTAAATACAAAATCCAAGTAAATACACTCAATAGATAAATAGGCGGAATGCAGTTCTGAGGAAATAATGCTTTTTGCTTTACTATGGAATAAAAAGTTTTGCATTTTTAAGTCATTGGCTCTAACCTGGTCAAAAAATTACCTGCTAGAAATGGTTGCAGTTTCTAGTTGGTCTCAAGCCAAATATTAGTAAGAAAATCAAGACAAGCTTCTTTTTCAGAAGTGAAGGAATCAGCAGACACATTACTGGGTAAGCTTTGAAGAACTGTGCTCCATTCCTTGCTTTACTGCTGGCTGAACTGATGACAAGTCACCACTATTCTACTTCCATGAAATGCTGAAGATTCTCCATCTGTAACAAAGGAATAAGGTTAGTGTTAGTAATATTTCTAAATGGTATTTATATGGTGCTTTGGAAAAAAAAAAAAAAAAAGACAGAGTAGTGTGATTCGTTTTGGGGGCAGGGATGGTTTTTTCAGCAAGTAACTGCTGGTTGGTTCAGCTGACAGTGACGAGAGTGCATTTGTCTCTGATGCTTTAGGTTTCAGTTTAGAACCAAGTGTCACAAGTGCTGAGGTCAGCAGGCGTGCAGTGACCATCCAGATGTGGTGGATGCCTTCCAGCTTTGTACACCCCACTGCCTTTGCATGAGCACTAGGGTACTGAGAAAGAAAGGAGAAGTTCTCTGATTTTTCAGGAAAACAAATTGGCAAATCCAGCCAAAATACAAGTTCTTTTTATATACTTACATGACTTTTTTAGGCAAAATTAGCACTATATCAACCTAAGAGGAAGTATTTTTTTCTAAGTAAGATTGTATTAGGGCTTCATAAGCATTTACCTTGTACTTCTAGCTGAAGAGAATGAACAGTTAGTAATACCAAGTGATACGAGAAAACAGCAAGCCGTGTGTTTTTTCAAAGGCTAAGCAATTACTTTAGTTGATTTTTTTGTGTGTGTGTGAAAATAGTGATACAGTGTTTTGCACAAATAATGTGGTATTTCCTAGTATTTTAAGGAATTGTACTGAGAGAAGGAAAAGAATCTTACTTGTTGTGCAAAAGGAAATATGATGAGTAAATACACTACATAGTCTTATGTGGGTAATCCCATGTGCATAGTGACCCTGGAAGTGGGGCTCTTTGCAAACATAATGTTCAAAGGACCTTGAGCTGTTTTCTTTCCAGACACCTAACCTTAACCATTAGTGCTAGTCAAAAGCAAACTTTTTTCCTTTTCAGTCTAGATTTTGTGGTGGGAATAAAGAACTGAAGTCCAAAAGCAAATGTGGACAGAAGGCCATTGCAAGTACGTACTGGAAACCTAAAGGAGCAGGTATGTCTTAAATAACACCTCCTTCTCTGGACTTCAGGTAGGGGGAAATGCTAACCTTCATTCAAAGTTTCTTTTGGAAAATATAAGGAAAACTTCTTTTAGACAGATGGCTAAAAAATAGATGTTTCCTCTTTTACTCTCATTTATCTTAGTAGCTGAACTACTCACTGAAGAGCTTCTTCTATCCAGGGAATTGAAATGAAAATTTTAATCCTTATCTGTCTTTCTGGAGAGTGCTTCATCATCAGTGTATGTTGCACCATGTGTATCTCTGTAAGTATGAGAAAGACTGTTTTTCTCAGGTTTTTAGGGAAGCAATTCATTTTGCATGACATTATAATCAGGGAGTAGATGCACTCGTTAACAGTCTAGTGTCATGGTTAGGACACTTTCTTGGAAGGGAGAAAAAATGCAAGTTCAAATTTCATAAAACATGGGAAGTAATTCAAAACAGACCTATGCTTTGCTGTGTCATAAGAAGTGAGTATAAAGAATTACTGCCAATAAGCACTCTTGTTTTCTTCTAATACACATTTTAAAAATCTCATGAAATTTTAAGGTTCTCAAGAAATTAAAAATGAGACTTTTGGGCAGGAACAGTTTTGTTCTGTAGTAGTAATGCAGAAAATAGAATCTGGTCTTTGCAAGTAGCATTTCCATGTGGGTACAAGAAATGTACTTTACTTTCTTTAGAGTAAGAACTAATTCAGATGAAGGCTCTTTTATTTGCCACCTATGAATCTTGACCTTGACCTAGACCTAGCAAGTCTATCCTCACTGTTATAGTAGGGGCAGTTAAACTTACATGAAGCAAAACCTTCTGTCATAGCAAAATATGTCAAGTGTATCAGAGCTCAGACCTCCAGCCTCATTTTATTCTCTTTACATGTGCCACCCTGCCTCACATTGATTGGAATAAGCTAAGAATAACTGCATTTACCAGGTTTGAGTTTGCTTAATATGTTTTGGGTTTCCAGGGTGGTTTTTTCTGTTGAGGGGAAAATAGGTGTAAGTTAGACAGATTTCCAAAATGAGACATGGAGCTCAGACATTTAACAGAACTACATTGGTCTAAGAAGTCACTATGCACCAACTGAATCTCGTAGCTGTTAGTAATGTCTCGTGTGCTCACTAATAACCTTCCCTACTTATGAGCTGCTACAACTCAAGGAAAAGTTCAGATAACAGGCTGTTTTATTTTACTTGGTGTCATGGGTTCAGCAGTAGCAGTCATTTTTTCTCCTTCTTAGTGGCTGGTGCAGTGCTGTGTTTCTAACTTTC
>WYDI02022389.1:2581-35462 GCA_009867235.2 Psittacus erithacus
GCCAATGGTACTGTCGGGGACCCAACAGCGCTCGGATAGACAGTTGGAAACTGCGGTAATATGAACATCCCGCCGAGGCAGCCCCGCGCATGGTGGGGGGGGGGGGGGGGGGGGGGGGGGGGAAGAACAGGTTTAGACAGTTCTGGTATGAATGGGGAGCTATTAAGAAACTGCTTGCAGGAAAAAGAAGAATAAATCACTGCAGCAATTATCATGCAGCTCTTTAGCTGTAAAAATTCCTGCAATATATCCTTAAATGCTTTTGTCTGCCATGATTTTTACATTAAATAGATTCCCCTATTCGATGCTCAGAGGAGGATTGTTCACACTGGTCTGTGCTGGACAGCAGGGGAGGGATGAAAGGAATGAAAGCAGTTATCAAGGCATTTGTAAGTAGTGAGCTTTTGGAACAACATTAGAGTTGAGGGTCATGGGAAACAGAAGCTTTGCTCACCCTTCTTCCTGGCAAAGTTTTCTGCGCTTGGGCAACAAAGTAAAATGTTTTGTAAGAACAGAAGGAGGAGGAGAGGGGAAAAAAAATTAAAATGTGTATATTTAGCTCATTAAAAAAAAAAAAGTTACTACCACTTTGCTTTAAAGGAAATGAAACACTTTCTATATGAAATTCCTTCAGGCTTTTAGAGCTCAGGAATACAACACTTGATTAAGTTCCTTTGATCAGACAACTAATATCACAGTCACATGAACTTCAGTATTGCACATAACAGGATTGCGTGGGTTTTTTCCCTAAAACAGATGCACACAAACAGACATAAGTAAGATTTGTTTATAGAGTCAGCTATGCACTCCCAGACACGGAGGACAAAACTGAGACCCCAAATCTAGCAGGATTTTGTCCAGCGAAGTCAAATAGCACAAAAAATGTTTTTACCAAATTTGGCCTAAAGGAGTTGCTTGCACTCTGTCTTACTGTAGAGCCGACTCACTACACAGCTACTTCTCACTATTTAGGGAGAATGGGAATATGGATACCAAACACAGCAGTTTTATATAGTAAATGAGCTTAGTATATCAGTTAAACTCTCTTCTACCTTTGAAATATGAAAGGAATTCAGAAAATGAGAGACAAGAGCCACAAAAGCACTTAAAAGTCTTAAAGACACACTTGAGAGGATTTAAATTAAATCACTTGCAGAATCCTGAACTCAAAAATCTGTTACGAAAATACCTACATTTTAATAATGGGGAGGAACCAGCCAAATGAAATATGCTTCATTAAATAATAATGAAATGCACAACTTCTAAACTGTTTCACCAGGTGAGGTCCTTTTTTGTGCATCTCAGAAACCAAGCATTCCTAAAGAGCTCAAAATTTCCTCCAGTTTGCATGTGACTATTTCCTTAACAGTCATGAAACAGTTTTACATGTGAAGAACAACTTCATACGTTTACTTCTTTTTGGAGGGTTTCTTTCTGTCTTTGGCTGAATGCACTAAAACTGGAAAGTATAAAAGATAACTATTTCAGTAACAGGCTCTTCTGATTTTACAGGAAACAGAAAAATCTCACATTCACTTTGTTGGACTCTTTTACTTAATTAACTTCTCAGAATAAAATAAGGAACTTCAATGATCTGCTGAAGTCTGCCTTGTTTTTCTTAAGTCAAATAACTTGTAAGAAGGAACAACTAGGCTTTTACATACTTTATCTACTAGGGTTTTTTTCAAATTTTAATTCTCTGGCATTTCATTCTGTTTTCCTGTCAGAAGAAGATTTAGGAACATATGACAACATCCTCTTGTTATCTTCCTGGCAGAGTGATATCCTTTAATTAATAATCTTACCATCCATTAGTACTAGCAGTGTTTATGTTACAGCGTGTGTAATGAGTTCTCAACTAATTACTATCACTCACAAATGAGACCTTGTCATTAAAACAGATAAATAATAACTAGGTTGTTTTATTACTCTATACTTATGTCTGGACAAGAAACAAATTGAATGTTAGCAATTATCTGAAACTGGAAAAAAGGAACAGAAATAAATACCATTAATGTCACTCCATCAATCCATGAGATACCTGAATTTAAACATTACATACAGATTTTGTCTTACTCCTTGATGCCATCCCAAAGTACCTGGAAAAGCTACAAGGAAATGAGACAAAGGTAAATGGTAAGACAACGATAAGAAAATCTTGTTTAAAGAAACAGATTCACAGTCATCAGCCTGAAAAAACAACTGGGGAGCCTTAAGAGTTTTACAAAATCACAAGCAGTACAGAAACAGTTCCTGTTTCTTCCACAGTGGAAACAGAAGCCTATCTAACACAGCAAGAAGCAAGCTCAAAACAAAGAAAAAAAGATGCTTTTTCTTAAAACATGCAATTAAATCATGAAGATCCCTGCCACCGGATGCTGTGGATATTAAAAATTTATATGGGTTCAAGAAAGCACTAGACAAGTTCACAGAAGAAAAATCCACTGAGAGCTATTAAAGACACAGCCCCTTGCTCAGGAAATCAAGCCCCAAACCACCAGAGGCAGTGAAAGCATCACTACATTCTGCCTACTCTTATTCTATTAATACTAACTATTCTATGATTCTATGATTCTCTACCCTAGGCAGTCAGCGCTGCTTGTGAGAAAAAACACAACTCTGCAGAGCACCCACTCTTATCTAGAGACAGGATATAGAGCTGGGCTTGCTCAGCCTGGAGAAGGGAAGACTCCAGGGAGACCTTAGAGCAGCCCTCCAGTACCTAAAAACGGGTCTACAAGAAAGCTGGAGAGGGACTATTTATAAATGCATGTCGTGACAGGACAAGGGGGAATGGCTTCAAACTGAAAGATGAGAGATTTAGATTAGATGTTACGAAGAAACTCTTTACTGCGTGGGTGGTGAGGCCCTGGCACAGGTTGCCCGGAGAAGTTGCAGATGTCCCATCCCTGGAATTGTTTAAGGCCAGGTTGGATGGGGCTTTGGGCAACCTGGTCTAATGGAAGTTATTCCTGTCCATGGAAGAGGGGTTGGAACCGGATGAGCTTTAAGGTCCCTCCCAACCCAAACTACTCTTTGATATAACATCAGATAAGCCTCAGGTCTGACCTAGCACAGTTGTTCTTACGCTCTTTTAGGACCATTTAGACAAGTATGTTTTGCAACAGCTTGAATGAGACAAGATGCCGCAAGGTGATCACCACCATCTGCTAGCAGGACATTCTCTTTCTCATAGCTAAGCACACTTTAGGCACCTACCTAGGGTCACCTATTTTAGCAACAGACAACAAAGAAGGAGGAGGAGCTGAGTTAATGCGGCAACATTAAGGCTCATGAAGATGTTCTACCTTGCTGGTTGAACCATAGGATATGTGCTCCAGTGGATGAGTGATAATGGGTACATGGAAGCCGTATCATCTTTAACTGCTTCAGAGCCAGAAGAGGTGTACCACTATGCCTTCAGTCATATTAAAAGGCTGCCATTCTTCCAGCAAGGGCTTGTTTAGTGATTTGTGCTTTTAAGTATGCTAAGTGTAACTTTTAACAGTAGAAATAACTGCATTAATAAATAAATAGCTGACAAAAGTTGGTTTGGGTTACCAAATGGTTTCAATTGATTATACAGCTTTGCTCCTTTCACACTGCGCTTACACAAACATATTAGCTTTCTTCAAAACTTTTCCTGACTTAGTTCTTAACATGAAGGCAGTCACTAAGTGGACAATATGCAACACTTGTTTTTTCCTCAGTTCAGTATTGTTCTCTCCTCTTGTCCTCCTATTATTGCTTACTGCATACCATCCAAGTCCTGTAATGAACACATAATTATCTCAGCCTTCATGCAAGCCAAGTCTAGAAAGACAGTAAAAGAAGGGTATTTCTAAGTCATATGCAACACCATTACCCTGTGTGACAGATGGAGTTGCTGAAAGCAAGACTGCCTAAGGCCACACACCAAACTAGTGATTAGGCAGACCCTTGTGGTTCCCCACTTCATGCCCATTATTACAGATGCCATTCCTTCAGACCAGGAGATGCTAACCAGAGCTGGAAAGAATGCAGCTCCTCACACTTCCCTGTCCCCACAAAAGCTGCAAATTTTTCTTCCAAGGGGACATAATTTTAAAAAATTAAAGTTTTACATTAAAATGAGAGAAAAAATAATAATTTAGTTAAAAAGAACAAAAAAAAATCCCAATATAACCTTGTTTTGATCCATTTAACACAGCCCCTACAGAATTACCAGTTACTCCAGCTGCAGCAGTTAGTACTCTGTATCTGTTTCAAGTCAGTCTCCACAAAAATGAGAACACACCACACACAGACATGTTTGCCTACTTAACAGTCACTTGCTAAACTTGAGTTCAAGCATCTTTAAGAAAAAAAAAAACAAACCAACAAAAGACAACTGAAACAAAAACAGGACAGAACAATAAAGGTTTGCACAATTAAATTCTCATGTTTCTTAACTGGTACAGTTTACATTTGAATAACTTTACTACAGGGGTTGTGCCCATAAAACATTTCCATTAGTTTTAAGGTGTTGCAGAATTTTGTTTGTATTTTGTAAAATCATGATAACTCTCACTAACAAAGATTAATTCTCACCAAGATTTCAATGTAACCTCAAGAATCAATATTCAGAGGAATATTGAAGTGACAGAAAATAGTGAGGAGCACTGCTTGCTTATACGTTCTACAGGTTTTCCCCAGATGAAATGGGAAAAACTCCTTCTTGAAATATACGAAACCGGACTGAAAAAGCTGATAACATACCTTTTGGAAAATAACCACCCATTTTGTTTCCATACACGATGCAAAAGTCAACAATAAGTCAGTAAGTGAATAATTCATTGGGAGGATGAAGCTAAAAAGTAGAAATGCTCCGAGATTATACCAGTTAATTGTTATTAGGTATTCATAAAGCAAAATTTGGTGTTTAACCCTAGGACTGAATTTTTATCCAAAGACTTACTGCAGAATGCCTGATATCGCCATAACATCTTTTTCCCTCCAACACACTATAAGAAGTTGTGCTCAAAGCACAAGCTTTGCATAGTTCACAGTTTGTTAGCTGGGTGGGTTTCCATTGCAGCACGCTGTCCTCTGCATTTTCTCAATGAAAAGCTTCTTAAAGGAGTTGTAGATTCCGTTTCAGAAACCCAGCAGTACTTCACATATTGGCTTCTCTATTCGTCCTTTAATGCAAGTGGGAAGATTTCCATGAAATTATACATTTTGTAAAAACACAGGAAATCTTAGCAAGATAAAAACCAAACAAGTTCTGCAACTGGATGCAACTCTGAAACCATTTATTCTTTTTAAAACAGAACTGGAATTCTCTATATGGAAAAAAAAAATAAATTAGTTGATCTAAGCAACATTTGTTGTTTTCAATGAGCAACATGAACCAAAGGGGCAAAGTACAAACTTACTGTAGTACAGTAGTCTGGATTTTGGACATTGCTTTTCAAATGCAGTTTGTGTTCTTTTCATGAGCATGCAAAATACTTAACTGCAATGGAGGGTCCTTTCAGAACTCAACATATATTGACTGCAATCCTGCTGCATCTCTAGTTGAACCCATAAGAAAACATGAATCAACACACAGCTCATTACCTTTGAACTACTCAAAGAGACTGCACAAATACCCAAGTAAAACTTCCCAAAACATTCATGTGAGCTTCCTTTACATAAGTAAACAGAACACACTAAAATATCATCTGTAAGAGGAGCAAAACACAGCACACATCAGTTATTTTAAAATTCTTTTAAATTCTTTTATTTAAAGTTACAGCATCCAATAAGCAGATGGTTTTACATATTTCATTAAGTGCAAAGCAACACATAGTTCATCCAAAGAAGACAATTCTGTTTGGTTAATTGTTTCTGAATTCAAGACCTCCAATCTACACGTTGTCAAAAGAGACCATAATGGCTCCTGCTGACTGTTATAATAGCTCACCTATTAAGGACTATAACTCCCTAGCTCCCTAAACATACAATGCATGGTAACACCTCTTATCAAACCAATTACTCATGAAGGCAGGCTTGCTAAATCCTTTTACAAGAACCTTTCAATACAAAACAATATTCCTAGGACCCACTTCGCACAGAAAAAAAACAGAGCACTGATAACATCAGAGCTACCTCAGTACAAGCTGGTCACGCTCCTTACTCAGCAGCCAAAGAGCTAATATGTTTAACTTTTATATCATACCCTCAAGCTAAACATCTAAAATCATCTTGTGTGTTCTGCTGTCAATTTTCATAATGGCTGTGAGAGAAAATAAAGAAAGATCACTGTGGATTACTAATTATAAATTGGGTAAAGGCTGTGCTCAAAATTAGTCTGGGAAGCAGCAATCGTTAATAATATGGGTGACAGAACAAATATGAAGTTTGACATAAATAGCCTCATTGAGCATTATTCTCCTATTGGTTTTGGAGGCCACCAAGCTACATACACAGTTACTAAGAAAAGGAGCACCAGCTCAATCAAATAAAAGCTAGGACCTACAGCGTCAGATTCTCACTGACACTAAGGTCACCCTTTCTTTCTTTCCTTCATTCCTTCCTCCTCCTATTTCTAACATGAAAAATTACACTTCTCTTCCCTCAAAGAAAAACAAAATCTAACAACCCTCAAAAGTTCTGCCTTAGCAGCAAAATATAGTGCAGTTTTCAGCTTAAACAGTCGTCTTGAACTGCATTTTAGTGGCTGAAAGATTACACAGCTGCCGACTTTGCTAGCGGGTATATAGCTTCCCAAGACATACGTAACAAAATTTTTTTAAAGTTTATGGATTTGTACTACTGAATGAAAAAACAGAACATGTTTCTGGGTGTAATAGTCAGATTCTGTTCTTCATCATCTCTCCATAGGGAAGCAAAGCAGAAGGGCTTGACGGAATTTTGGCTTACAGGTTGAAGCTCTGATGACATTCAAGTGTATGCGCAAATGATCATTGCAAGAAAAATTCAATAAGATTACATTTATTGCACTAGTCTAAACCAATACATTTACCTGAATATTTCCTTATCATTATCACCTGCATGACTGCAGCAGGGCCTGGTAGAACTCTTCCTGATAAAACTTATCACTAACACAAGTTATTTTAAAATTAAATGCAGGAGGCTATGAAACACAGACAACATTCAAGCTAACAAAAGATAACCCGAAAAATACAAGATTTTGTTTTTTTCTTTCCATAAGAGCTGTACAGTAACAGAATGACAGACCTAGCACTAACAAACACTGGAAATGAAGACTGCTGAAACAAACTCATAGACACTAGAGACACAGTTACAGTCTGCATTAAATTGTGCTAGACAGAAAATTCATTTACTACCTGGCCTTTAAAAATCAGCATTTGTTCACTTAATTAAGCACTGCAAGAATCTGTATGCAAATACAATTTTATATTTGAGGTTTTCCCATCCTGAACCCCTCCCACACCACCTTTTCAAATATTTCTCCACTTTCGATGTTAGCACCAACACCAAGTTTCTCTCTGCAGCTTCTGGAAAACACAGTGTTAGTCCAAAACTCCCCAATACACAAAGGGGACAATACTAGTTTTCCATGCTACGATCACCTTACCAAAAACCTACCTGACTGAACAACGGCTATTCACAGTAACCATTTTTATTGACCTCATCTGAATGCAGAATTTACAGAGAGCAGACTGCCCCTTCTGCAGCATTCAGTTTAATAAAAAAAAAAAAAAAAAATCATCAGAATTGTGAACCACCTATGGCAGGCAGGTTGGAAATAAATGATCTTTAAGGTTTCTTCCAAAGCAAACCATTCTATGATCCTGATTCTATGAATTGGAAATAGGAAGACCCCTCAGATAATACATACTAATGACTCCAAAATCACTTCTCCCTTCATGTTATCCTTTCAAGCATTTGCAGACAGCTACCAAGACACTCTCAAGCTTTATTAAGGAACTGGGGAGGGAAGGAGAAGGAAACGCATCCTGTCTACAGGGTATTATTTTTTTAATATAAGAAAGAGAGTCCAAAAACCTCAAAAGTAGTTTTTAAGGTTAAGTATTTGTTTCAATACAGCATTTTGATGAATAGTACATAATGACAAGAGAAAGGCGGCTGTCTAGGGCTCTCACACTCTCATTCAGCAGAAAAGATGCCTGACAACAGCTTCAAAAAGATCACACATAACTTCCTTTAAAATATTTCAGAAGTTGGAACTGGTACTGTCAGGAAGTGTTTCTATTCATTATTAAAACCAAAAAAACCAATCCCTCAATATCAGAACCAGTCAAACCCAGACTAACACATTAACGAAGACTATTCCCTGACATGGACAAGGGGCGCTTGCACAACAGCTTTTTGAGTTGAGATAGATATTTCTGAAAAAATTCATTCTAGTGAGAATTCCAAAGCTTTTAGCTCTTGTTCTTCCATACTCCTGATAATTTCATTAGCAACCTAAATAATCCTCATAATATTTTAAAATCCAAACAAATCCTTTCATTTAGGGATCAAGGTAGGGCAGTAGTAGAGCTGCAGGGAGGGAAGAGCCAAAGACTCTTAAAGCTTCAGTTCTGCTAAGTACTCAACTCAGAGAAGGGCATATTCCTGCTGAGAGTATTCATTTCGAGAGAAACACATGAGGATGTTGGCTTTAAGCCAGTAAAATATTCAGTGATCTGGAATCTCACAGGATAGACCTACCAAACTGGTCTCACAACTGCCAGTGAAGGAAAAGGCAGAAACAAGTACTGAACTCAGTTGCAGCTTCTTATAACGGAATCAAACTTTAGTAGATTTTCTGTATTATCACTACTGACACTTCACTAACATGCCACTTAATTCCTTTCTGGATCTCGAAAGAGCCTTACCATTTATCAGAGCCATCAGAAAATCTGGATACGAGATTGGAAAAAGGCTGCTAATGCTGAGTAACATATTTTGCTGCTGATATAGCTGTTTATAATCAGCTTTCATTTTTTCCTTTCTTGAAAAGCAGAAGGATGTCACAACCTTAAATGTCAGGGAGGTAAGAAGGAGAAGGAAAATTAAATGTAAGCAATACACACTAATGCACACAGAAAAAATTAATTACATCCACGTATTGATGAGATTTACATTAGCTTTAATACTTTAGAAAGATCTTGGAATCACTGTAGGCAGTTCTTTCAGAATGCCAGCTCAATAATCAGCACAGTCAAAAACATTAAGGCTTAGTAGAGAAATCAAGCACAAAGCCAAAAATAGCATTCTTTGACGCATTCACACCTTGAATATACCATGAAGTTTCCTGCAATCCATCTCAGAAAGGGAACCGTTACCATGAAGGCAGCACAAAGAAGGTTGACAAAGGACAACCAGAGGGGCAGCTTTGATTCTTTGATTATTTAAAAGCAGAAGCTAACTAGAATAGAACTTCTCAGAGTAGCTGGGGAACAAAACCTGTAAGGAAGAAAGAAAAGGGTCTTTAAAAGGAAAAAGAAAAAAAAAGAAGAAAAAGGGAAATACAAACCCACATGAATAGGACAAGCAATGCACACAGGCACACAGGCAACAGTTACTACTTCTCATAAAACAAAAACTGCCATCATTAGATAAAATATTAGATAAAATAATAGCAGGCATTCAACAAAGGTGAACTGTGCACACTTAAATTGTGAACCCCTCTGCTTGCTATCACAGTCTGCTGCAGAGCCCAACAGACACCTGGATTCAAACCCAGGTTAGATAAAGCCATTTCTGAAAAGGAGTTATTTGTGGACACCTGGGGGAACTTCAGCAGAAGGCTACCACAATTTAGAGGTTCTCTTCGTCTGACTTATTTTAGAAGCAATCTAAATCTTTGTGTGTCATCAACTGGTCAGTTTTATTCTGTTTTTGTCTGAATGCAAACTGCATGGCTTTACCCAGACTTCAGTATTTGTATTACAAAAATGATAGGACTTAATTATTAAACTGCATTAATTTGATTCACAGGGACACAATCAGGTTTTGCAGAAATAAAAAGCCTGTTGATTCTTATCACTTTAAAGTTTTCCTTTTACAAAAAAAAAAAAAAAACAAACAATAACAAAAAAACCCCACAAAAAAATCCACCAAAAACCCAAAAACAAACAAACAAACAAAAAAAAAAAAACCCACAAAAAAACATCAACTTTCCGTTTGGTTGACATTCTTTTAGAAGCAGAAACTAGCTTGTGGAGAAACCAAATTTCACATAGTAGGTGTGGATCTCTCAAATAGTAAAACCACAACAAATCCCTCCTCTAAGATTTCTCAGCAAGGTACAAATACAATCCTTACATCGGAATGAATAAGAACAACATACTTGTAATGAGTTTAACAAAACAGTATGATAAAATTTCTGTTAGACAGCATGACATGCAGAAGTATGACAAGTTCCACTGCCATGATAACAAGTCTTATCTGAATAATCTGTTAAAAAAAAAAAAAAACACATGCGGAGTCCCTATGCTACTCTATTAAAAAAGTACCCAGATCTCCCTTCTACATTAAAAAAAATGTCTTTTCTGAAGTACCCAAATCAAACAATTTCAAACTTGCTAAAAAAAGTATTGAACACATTTATAGATAATAATGTTTCCTTATTTTAAACTAAAGCCATACACAGAAACTGAGATGGAAGTTACAATTCCCATTATACATAACTGCTGTTCAAATTACTCAACACCTGCATATGTACAGTAAAAGACGGGGCATACAAAATTACTATCTTTACAAAGATGGGCAGAAGTTAAAAGAAGATAAATGCCCCAAAATCACAGGCTTTATTTTACTGTGGAACAACTATGACAAAAGGAAAGCAGAAATTGAGCATTCAACTGGTCTAATTTGTATATCTGCCAAGAATCCAGGCATGGGATTTCATACATAGAAACTCAAACTCCCACTGGCACAGAATCTCATAGTCCTGTCCCTATTCACTGCACTCAGCCCCTCCTGCATACCCCACAAAGGGTAATAATAAAAAAAATAAAGTAAAAAAATATGAGTCACTTAATATGTTAAAAAATAGGAAAAAAAAAGCCAACCCAAAACAAACCTGTAAAAACCACCACCATCAAGCCACTAAAGCACTGATCCCCAATCCACCCATGCACTTTTGTAAAAGTAATATCGCTGTTTTGTATTTCATTCCATTTGTACAAATATATCACTGTTTAGGTGTCATTTCAATTTACAAAGGGACAAGAGAAGTGCTTCTCAAAATATGATGAAATTATGAAAATCCTTTGGGTGCATTAAACCTTCAAGAAAACACTGCAAGACTGATGCTTCATCCAGCAACAGAGTACTCAGTACTCAGCACTTCATAATGACTCCTTAAGACAAGTGACAAAAGTACGCATGAATGTGAGTTTTTAGTGTAAAACAGTCTTTAAGTCTCAAGGTGTATTTAAAACTGTAGCTTCTTACAGGAAACAAATCAGAGGCTCTGGAGGGCCAATGACAAAAGAAATTGTGACAGCATACTGCATATTTTACTGACAAATGACTTGAAAACTGTCAGAAAGCTGGTGTAAAAAAGACGTGATTTGCAACATTATTTTTGTAAATTTAAGATGATTACAGTCCCAAGAAGATTTGGGATATGTTGCATTAGGAGACACCAGCAAAAGAACTGAATCAACAAAACAAAGAATTACATCACTGCTGTGCTGTGACAGTGTAAATAAAAATAATCACATTTTTAACCTCCTGTATTTTAACCTCATAGAGAAGGCACTAAACAGAAAAAGCAGTATTATGTGCAATTATCAATGTTTTACAAAAATATAAAACCCAGAAGTTCTTTAGTTTGTATGGAAACAAAGGAATTGAGTGGATCCTGTGAATTTGCACATTGAGTTTACCCTCTTGGAGTATGGGGGGGGGGAGATGGGGGGAATAATGACAAACTTGTACCTGCCCTGTCAGAAAATTTGTATGCTTTTCACTTCACAATGGAACTTGAACAAAGAAACGCTAAACTAATGGATTAAACATGGCCTTAACACTTTCGGCTTCAATCTTGCAATCTGTGGATGAACAAAAGGTGGCAAAACTCAGATGAACATCCTCTCAGTTTCCTTCCCCACAGGAAATGAGTTGCGGCATACAGGTTAGGGTACAGATGACGGCATCTTCAAAAAGCTAGTAGCAGAAGTTACAGTTTTAAGTGCAAACTCAAAAATCCTGCAGGAGTGTATCCAGAAATCTCTCAGCATACAAAGAAGGCCCAGTTAGAATTAAATTTGGCTAGGGATATGAATGATAACAGGAAGGGATTCTATAATTACATCGCAAACAAAAGACAGACTAGGGACAATGTGAGCCCTCTCCGGAAGCTATCGGGAAAACTGGCTACCCTGGATTTGAAGAAAGCTGAGGTTCTTAATGACTTCTTTGCCTCCGTCTTCACTGGCAAATGCTCTGACCACACCACCCAAGTCTTGGAAGCCAGAGGCAGGGACTGAGAGAATGAAGACCTCAGGCCCACTGTAGCAGAGGATCTGGTTTGCAACCATCTTAAGAACTTGAACGCGTACAGGTCCATGGGTCCTGAAGGAGCTAGAGAATGAAGTTGCTATTGTCCATCATATTTGAAAAATCATGGCAGTCGAGTGAAGTTCCCAACAACTGGAAAAAGGGAAATATAACCCCCATTTTCAAGAAGGGGAAAATGGATGAGCAGGGGAATTACACACCACTCAGTCTCACCTCTGTGCCTGGCAGAATCTTGGAGCAGATTCTCCTGGAAGGCACGCTAAGGCACATGAAAAACAACAAGGTGCTTGGTGACAGCCAACATGGCTTCACTAAGGGGAAATCCTGCCTGACCAATCTGATGGCCTTCTATGATGGGGCTACGGAACTGATGGACAGGGGTAGAGCAGTTGACGTCATCTATTTGGACATGTGCAAAGTGTTTGACACTGTCCCACATGACATTCTTGTCTCTAAATTGGAGAAACATCAGGCAAATTCACGGAATCCATCCTCAAATCTTCTTTGAAAACTGCCTCTGTAGTATTTGAAATCTATGGAGAGTAAAAGAAGAGAAGGCTATGTGGAGACCTCATAGCAGCCTTCCAGTATCTGAAGGGGGGGCTATAGGGATGCTGGAGATGGACGATTCATTTGGGACTGTAGCGATAGGACAAGAGGTAATGGGTTCGAACTTAAACAGGGGAAGTTTAGATTGGTTATAAGGAAGAAGTTCTTTACTGTAAGGGTGGTGAGGCACCGGAATGGGTTGCCCAGGCAAGTTGTGAATGCTCCATCCCTGGTGGTGTCCAAGGCCAGGTTGGACAGAGCCTTGGGTGACATGGTTTAGTGGGAGGTGTCCCTGCCCGTGGCAGGGGGGTTGGAACTAGATGATCTTAAGGTCCTTTCCAACCTTAACTATTCTATGATTCTAAGATTTGGCTATGTAAGCAGGAAACGTACTGCTGTGCCTACACCCCTCTTCATAAAATGAAATCTTTTGGATTTCTCATTTGACCTTAGGCTCCCAAAAGAGCATGAAGATGCAGCAGCTCTAAGCTCACATAGCAAACAGCCAACCACACTGACTCTATTTGTGAGAAAACTTCAGTAAATCTATTGCCAAGCCCTACATCTATGCCTACAAGAATTTGTTTGGAGACACAGTTCTTTGTTTTTACATCAGTTTATCTATTTTCCAATTAAATCAGTCATGGTATTAGATGACAAAGCAACGTAGATACAAGAACTATGAGAATTCGAAGACGCTTGAAGTACTTCAGACAATCTATTTCTCAACAGGCTAACAAAAACAAGCTTGTAACCCCACTTTCCTAACATTAAAGGTCTTGCAAAAAGTTACGTTTGCTATCTTTACATACATGCAGCACAGCAACTCGAACTGAACATATTTATTTAGTGTCTGTACATACAGAAATAAGGTAGTATTACCATCCTCAACTGTTTAGTTTTTCTTTCAGTGTGTATTTGTACATGCATGTGTAAATGCTAAAAAGCCATCCAGTCTAGCATTCAAACTAATATAGGGAAAAGAATAGAACAGGGGAAAAAACAAAGACCAAAAACAGGGAAAGAAAGAAAAGAAAACACAACACACACCAAAAATCACACACCCAAAACACCCCCTCAGGATGGCTATTACAGCCTAAAACGTCAATTTCAAATCACAATCACAACACCAAAGGAGAGCAGCATAAAGAACTGAGGCATCAATTGAAAGAATTTTAAAACATGACAAACATTAAACCATAAAATGTCGTTAGCATGTACTCTTCCCAGATTTCAAAGCTCCACATACATATGTATATTCTGTCTACAAAGGGCCAGAGGACCTCATCTACTCTGTCTTCCTGGTTGGGTGGCCTGTAGCAGACCCCCATTATAACGTCACCTGTCCCTGCTCTCCCTTTAATCATGACCCATAAGGTCAGTGTCTACTGTTTTTCCATTCCTAGGCACAGTTCCATGCACTCCAGTTGGTTACTGCCATAAAGGGCAACACCCCCTCCTCATTTCCCTGCCTGTCCTTCCTGAACAGCCTTCCTTCCATGCCAACGCTCCAGTCACAGAAGCCATCCCACCGTATCTCTGAGATGACAATGAGATCATAGCCCTACAGGTGCACTCATGTCTCTAACTCCCCTTCTTTATACCCCACGCTACATGCATTTGTGTAGAAGCAAGTAAGTTTGGCCCCACATGAAGCCAACTTACTGGCTGAAGTAGCTGGAAATCATTTGTGCTGCTCTTCTCTGCTGACCAATAATTCCTCTTCATGGTCTGGGCATCTCTGCTGCCACAGGCATCAAACTGGTGAAAGTGAGATAGACTGAGGTTCCCCTCGTAACTTTTAATTTTCTCTTTGGATTAAGCAATTGCAACAAACATATGTTTTATAGTGGTTGTGGTTTCCACGGAGCTTGAGCATTTTCATATGCTCTTCATACGTTCAAAGGGTCATTTCCAACCCTTCACAATTTTTCAGCACTCTCCTGAAAACAAGTAGCAGGGTCAGACTCAACACCCATAAACGCAACAAATACAGTATCCATAAAAACGTTCATCTTCTATTTGCAGAGATCATACATTTCTGGCATCTGTTAGTCTGCAAGCCCATGTTCAGCTTAGGAAATGTACACATCTGCCTCCTCCACCAGCCTCCTCCTTTCACAGTGTTAACTGGCCTGTAGGCATGACACATTCATTATTTCTAACTTGTTGAAAATGTCCCTGAACAAATTATGCAACGACAAAAAAAAGGGAAATTTGCTGTGATTCTAACAATGTTATTTTCAACTTTCAAGAAAGAAAATCACATTTTCCAACACAGAAGTCTCACCAAACTTCTTTAAAAAAAAGAAGCAGCAGCAAGAGAATTCCCTCTAAAAACTAGAGCAAAGCACTGGCATTTGTCAAGGAGAAACTATCTTGAGAAACTGAAGTACATTCATTCAGTTGTACTGAATTACATCAACAACTCATGAACTAAAGGTGACATGCCCTATTATCCAATCTGTACAATAAAACTAGTTAGTATTTCTTAGATGGAGATTCATGAATCAGAAGACATCTCTTCAGACATTCATGATGCTCGCAGAACTGCACTATTTTGTGCTAGATTTACCAGCAGGCTTGAACAATACTATGCTGAAACTGGAAGGGGAAAAGATAAAAAAGAAGGGGGGAGGGGGAGAGTAATACTAGTCATATTATGTTTCAGTAAAAGTACATGCACATTTGTAAGTAAAAATTAATATTCCCAAAGATTATAACATAACATACTCTGTTATGGCTTAAACCAAGACCTGTTTAACTGGATCTGTTATCGGTGGAAGGTAGAAATTCTTTTCCTCAGGTCTGTTTTGAACTACTGGACCTCTGCCTAGTCTGTTCCATATGGCTTCTCAAAGCCCAGTTCAAATGGAGAATCCAGCCCAGAAGATACGGCGAAATGCCAAACCTCAACTCTTGAAAGCCATGACTAACAACTATTAATAAGCCTTTTTTGTGAATAACACATACCACCAGACAAGATTCACAAAAGTATCTCTAGGTACACAGAACAGACTAAAATCTTTATTATAAGCCAACTGTATTTTTATTGAGGAGCAATTAGATCATTTTTGTCTATGCTAAAACACTTTCTGCATAAGAACGAATATATAACACTTAAGAATGAAGGCACACATTTTTACACATACATGTTGGTTTTAGCTGTAGTGGTCTCTCAAATGCTCTGACAATTTCTTCTTTTCCCCAGAATAAGAGGATTTCACCTCTCCAAAAGTAAAGCTCAAGTTTTACCTATTCCAAAGTTTCCCAGAAGATAAGCTCCACAGGTCTCTAGCTTCCCTGTTTATGTAGGTTAACTAGTTCCTCATAAAAGGGACAAGGAAGGGTATTTCAATTTTTCCTTCAGGTATTAGTATACCGCTTGTTTTAATGCTAGTGGTAGCGTTAGACATTAAAAGGTTCAAAACCAGATCTTTTCTTTCAAATGGACAACCTCAGACTCAGAGTAATCTTTTCCAAAGCTGCAAGTTCCTCCTATGTGCTTCCTGCAACTTATAAATCATTTTAGCCTTAGAGTGAAAATAACCACCCCTTTACAATGTTAATGGATTTAAAATAACAATTTATACAAATTTTACATCCCAAGGAAGCTGAGTTCTTGTCTCCTCCCTTCACTCTTCCTTGCCATTTGTAAACAAAAGGTTAAAGGCAAATAAGGTAGGACAGAAAAGGGTCAAAAGATGCAAGGAATGGACTTAAACTGAACTGTAAACCTTCTGAACTGCGCAGTTGCACTGTTCCCTATGGCCTTGATTGCATCTAGGTAATTTAGGAAGGCTGCTGAACAACAACATGCGCTACCATAACACTGTAAATCCGTCTGGTCTTCATTTAAATATTACCTGCACTTATAAGAACTGCAGCTTTAAAGAACTGATCCACACATGTTTACACTAACATTCAGCCACCTCTTGAAATGAATCAAACAGCATGGAAAAAATCTTAACCTTCATCCAGTTACCCCTTCTTCTGCACTTCAGTCAGCAACCAGAGGACTCAGCTGACTCAAAAAGAAAATGTCTTTACCATGAAACCCTACCCTATGCAGAGTTGTTATACCAAGAACTTCTGCTCTTTTTGCGTGTCAGTGTAACAGGAACAAGGGTGAGAACTTGAGGAAGATGAGTGAAGACTATTTTTGTATTTGGTAATTTTCTAGAAGCAACCAGGTTCTTGCCTTGGTATTTTCTGCAGAAAGCAGGACAAGATCATCATAACAAATTATATCCTTAACAGAAGAGTAAACAGATCAGCTGAGTGCTCACCTCACCTAAGATTATAAATGAGTTTCAGGCCTCAGCAAATTCTAAATAACTCATTCTCCTGATCCTTTTCTTTCATAAATTCACTTCTCTCCATCAACAACAACAAAACAATTCTCCAACAGTCATCAAATTGCCTAGATGGCAGCTGCTAGTCAGAAAAGAAACCCAAAGGTGTCTCTTCCAAAGACATAAGTACTGGAAGTACTGGAGAAAAGCTGTATTGGGTTTACACGGCAAAGTTTTGGTAGTAGGGGGAGAAGGGCTCAGAAGACACCAGGAGCTGCCCACATGCCCAACGCAGATCGTTCCAGGAAGCTCCAAGTAAGACCTGCTGCTACTCAAAGCTGAGCCTATCACTGAATCTGGTGGCACCTCTGTGACAGCAGCTGGGAGAGAAGAGTGAGAATAGTAGAGCAGCACAGACACCAACACCAGAGGAGGAGGAGAGGAGTAGGTGCTCCAGGAACCGGATCAGAGATGGCCCTGTAAGCCTGTGGAGAAGATCATGGGGAAACAGGTTGTCTACCTGCAGACTGTGAAGAACTATGCTGGAACAGAAATTCACACTGCAGCTCATGAAGGACCCCACAACACACGATGGGGATGTGCCCTTAAAGGAGCTGCAGCCTGTAGAGAGCCCATGCAGGAGCAGGCTACAGGCAGGATCTGGAGAAAAGCAAGCACAGGAACAGGTTTACTGGCAGGGGCTGTGGCATACGGGGAACCCACACTGGAGCAGTATGTGCCTTAAGGACCATACTCTATGGAAATGACCCACGCTGAATCATTTAGTGAAGGACTGTACCAAGCAGGAAGGGCCCCATGCTGGAGCAGTGGAAGAGAATGAAGAGGAAGAAGCAGCAGAGACAGTGTTATGGGCTGACTGCAACCCCATTTCCCATCCCCCTGCACTGCTCAAAAGGAGGATGTAGAAGAGTTAAGAGTTAAGCCTGGGAAGAAGAGGTGGGGAAAGGTAGTTTTAGTTGTGTTTTCACTTCTTATTATTCTACCATGTTATTAATTGGCAATAAATTACATAAATTTCTCCAATCTAGTCTGTTTTGCCCACAATGGTAATTGGGAAGTGATGTCCCTGTCCTGAACTCACAAGCTTTTCATCTTATTTTCTCCCCTGTGGTGCTGAGGAGTGTCAGTGTGAGAGTGGCTGGGTGGGCATCTGACAGCCAGCCAAGGTCAACCCAACACAAGAGAACCCCTCAGAAGTCACCTCTCTGGTTCCAAACAATGAGACTATTAGAGAAGAAAAATGCAACTTGACTCACTGGAAACCTGTACATTAACTTTGGCCACAATTTGATGTGTTAAGCTGCAACTGCCATCGAACAATTTAAAGTCCTGTCCCTATCCACCAACTTCAACAGTCGCTTCCATTCCCAGGTTCCCTTGTGCTCTGTTCAGGAAGAGCACTTCCACAACTGTATAACAAACCAAATCAGGAAACTGGGACGCATGGAAAATTATTCAGCAAATATTCGCAGTTAGTTTAGCTCGCTGATCCAGTAGAGTATACAGCTGAGCAAACAGCAATGCTAATACCACCTACAGGGCAGAAAGAGGGGGAAGAAAGGAAGGGGGAGGTATTGAAGATTTTTTATTTGTTTGTTTAGCAATAGAGCTGGCTGAAAACTACAGCAAAATGCTGTGTCAGATAGATGCTCTCCAGTAACCTCCTTTGGTCAGAAATTCTGGGAGAACTGCTGGACAGCTCAACCACACTTCACAGAAAGGACAAAGGTGCTAGAACAGGAGATACAAGAATTCAAGATTACTGCACAATTAGTGTGATATCCAGTAGACAATACTTATGTCCACAGTTCTCAAATAGAAGGTCGAAAAGGCAAATTCACATTCCAATTCACCTGACACACTGTAAGTCTTGCTTTCTACATGGGCTTGTTTAGTGAAGGACTGGCCTAAACCATGGTAAGTTTCATGAACACGTAACTTGGCAAAATCCTGTCTGACAAATTAACTGAAGTAATCATATGCTCATTCAGTTTAAAATCAAGCAGAAGAATACCAGAAAGAAAGAAACCTGTAACAAGAGTTCCACAGTTCAGAAAAGTCATTAAGGGAACCTGAATTTAGATGTGACTGTATAGAGAGTAACTGCCAAGGTACAGCGTGCCTCGCACAAACTGCCTAAAACACAACAACACTGGGGCTCACTGAAATGATACAGAGATGCAAGCAGGGGATCCTGGACTAGAGGTGGGGAGGGCAGAGAAAAGATGATGGAGAATGGAATCAGTATTCAACTATACCTGCACACTGACAGATTTTAAGCAGTTAAGGTAACCAGGTTTGGTACCAGAAACTAGTGGAACTCCAACAGCGCAAAAGATACGTCAGCTACTAATATGGTGCTGTGGCACTCCTGCAGCCATTACTTTGTGCAGTCAAAGCCAAACTAAAGTAGAATTTAAAGAGTAAGGAGAAATAGCTCTTTAAACAATAAAAGCCAAAAGGAAACACTAAGCTGACCAACGCATGGTAAAGATGACTCAGACACAGCATACGATTAAACTGTGATCCCAACTAAATTTAATACTGAACCTCAATTTTCAACAATGCTACCAGTGTGAGAACAGCAGGAGAAATTCATATGAATGAGTACATTAAAAATGTAAAATTCTCTCTCTGTTACACAAATAATAAGAAAAAAAGAGCTCCATAAACCCAAAAAGGGGTTAGGACACAACACTAAAACTGAAACACATGAAAACACAAGGCTTGGTATCCAGGATTTTCAAACTGATCGAACCAAGCAGTCTGCTCTCCTAACACAGCAAATATACACCTATATTCAAGAAACAAAGACACTGATCTGAAACAAATGCTCCAATAGGTTGACCTCAAAATCAAGCAATTATTTAGAGCACTGTTTGAAGGAAAGAATAAGCACAATCTTAGGAACTGATAGAAAGTAGGGTAAAAGGCAACACAGATTTATCAAAGGTAGATTTTATCAGGTCAGTGGATATCTCTTACACATGGCAAAAAATTGACAAAAAAAATAAACAAAAAAACCCCAAACTAAACAAATACCAAAAATAAAACAAACACCTAAACATAAAACCACAACAGACCTAATCAACTAGAGACCAGTAATGCACATGATGCCAAGCTACAGTGGCAGTTTAATTACTGACGTAGAACACTGGACTCTCACCTATGAAAAGCAGGGGAAAAGTGAAAAGAAAAAAAGGAGGGGTAAATACGTTTGAGGTGTCCTCCCCTACAGGAAACCAAAGGAAGGAAACAATGTTTTCTTAAAGGGCAAAAGGCAAAGAATAATTAAGAGACTTATTAGTCCTTGTAATTCTACAGGATCAAATCATAGCATCACAGTATACCAGGTTGGAAGGAACCTCAAGGAACTTTCTCGGCAAAAGAAATAGAGTCTTCTTATTATTACCTGGTTTATTTTTCATTATGTTAATTTGACTTAAAGGCTCTGTATGAAAGAAAAATAATCCTGTTGCTGATACCTGCTTTCATTAACATACTATCTTTCAGTGACCAACAGTACATCTGCAAACAGATGCTACAATGTGCATCTGATATGCGAACCTCTCTTCTTTAGGCAACCTGCAAAATATCAAATAACATCAATAGCAAAAACAACTATATGGCCTAAGCATTGTAGTACCTTGCATCCTGCTTTGACTATTAAGCTAAAAGAAGGTAAGATTTCAGAAGACATACAGAAGTCCCATACCATTTTCCCATGCCTGAATTATGCCAGGCAAAACACCAGTGCATCAACATTTTGTTTAAGCTTTTGCTGTCCCGTGAAATGCAAGTTTGCGCAATTCAGGACAGGGAATTGATTTAAATTTTAATTTCCAACTGATCTGAAAAAAACTATACTGTAACATAGCCCAGAGTTCATAATGTGCTGTGAAATATATTATCTAAGAAAAGTAATTTGCACTTCTTAGGGTGACAGTAAGAGGTTAGATTACTGCCCAACAGTACTTCAATCTCATATTAACATGGAGGAAGGTCAAGCTGTTTTTCTTCAGTTTAATATTTACTTCACTGCTACTGCTTATAACATCCCAAGACTTTTTCACCTCTAATCATAAACTTGTGGAATCCATAGCAATATATAGTCAGAAGACAATCATAAACACTGATTTCCTTTAATGATTGATGTTCTCACTGAATGTGATACACAAAGATTAAACTCTTGAATGTTGTTATACTACTTCTGTTTCCTTCACTTTTACTTCTAATCTCCTAAACACTTAAAAGCAAATTCAAAACAGCTTAGAAAAAGAGCTAGAAAGAAACCAGAGAAGCATTTAAGAGAGAGTATAAGAACAGCTAGCTCAGTCTAGCAAAGGGCATGATTATTCCCCAAGTAAATCCAAGTAAACAACAGCACAGAAATGTTGAGTGAAAGGAAAATGAGCATAAACAAGTTTTAATTTCCAGATTGAATTTATTTTTAATGAGTTACTCAACCCTCAGAGTAACAAGGTTCTAGAACCGCCTTCTAGCTGAAACAGGATAAAAGCTGAAAGGGATAAAGACTTTTCTAATAGAGTTTGACAAGTAGGGATTACATAATGTAATGTTAGCAGGAGACTGGATTTAACACAGGAAATTCATGATACCCAATTCTCCTACATCCTAAATTTATTTCTAATTACCATTTTGAGAGTATAGGAAAAATGGGAAGGCAAAGACATAGAACTGCTTTACATATCATTCAGTAGAAAGGACTGTATTGTCCTCTGGATTTTTCACAGAGGACAAAATTATTTACTATTACAGGAAACTGCAAATTGCTGTAGCACTTCTGCCCACAGAAACCCAAGAGATCAGTACAAGTTCAGTGACCACAGCATCATATTTTCCATTGTAGTAAAGACAATACTCATGAAGCAGCTGGTCTTTTATTAATAGAATTCATTTATCTTATTCATAATAAATGAAGCACATAGTAGACAAGAAGCCAGCTGGCCCATTAAGGAACAGATTAAATTTGACCTTTTCAGAAATCAGTTTAAGAGTTTGAAAATCCTAATTTTAAAAATCGTACCACATTTTTAAAGCGGAGACATCATTTCATATGGCATTTGAAACTCAAACCCACCCCACTGCTAACCTGATATAATTCAATTACAAAACTTCTTTAAAGAATACCTGCTTAAATACTAGTGCACAAGAACACCCATGTCGAGTCATCCAAGGACTTTGTTAACAAAACAATAATATGCTGTTGTTACTGACAGCATGGGAATTCACTTGCAGGGACTCTTGGTTCAAAATGAAATATCACATGATGGACAGAAAACAGTCCACTCTGTAACAGTCCACTACATACGACTATTTGTTTCCTCCATATATGTTTGGCTAAAGATAACATGATACAGTCTGCAGCTGCTTTAAATACTACAGGAAGCAATTAAGCTCCTTCTCTGGACAAGAACCAGCTTATTGTTGGTATCCTTGCATGAAAGGCTGAACCCTGTTCAATTGTTTTTAAAAGTTATATCCATAATCCATAGATAATTCACACATCAGCAGAAGCTGAGCAGGACAGCGCAAATGCCTATGAGAAGTAACAGAAGAGTGAGGAAGCAGATGACTTCAAAACATTAAGGCCAATTACTAGGTTTCAACTTCCTTCTAGTAGAAAACTTCTTTTTCCATTTGGTAAGAGAATCACAGATTTTAGAGACTAAGAAATGTAACATGTTGTAGCACCCTGCCTCTCACCCAATCCTAACATGAAAGGTAAGTTATGCATTTTTGCATTTTATGACTGAAAAGACTCAAAAATAATAAATTTTCAAAGGCAATACGAGTTATTTCTGAAATTCCCACTAGTAAGCTATACTTCTATAATTCCACGTTTGCCATCATAGTATCACATGAGGAACATGAAGAATCAGTTGTTTTACTTAGAATCTGTATTAATAAAAGAGAATGATAGCGATCAAACTTTGGTGGCTGTTATTCAAAGAACTCAGTCCTGCTCCAGTCAGAATCTGGAAAAGACACTGTAAAGATATAAACTCATGAAAATAATGTGAAGCCAAGATATCTGGGAAAATGTATTTCCCCAGAAAGACACAAGGAGGGCGGGGTACATAGAAAAAAAGAGTCCCAAGAGAGATAACAAGATCATAGGCTCTTTTGCACTTTTTGGTTTTTTTTTCCTCCAGCCAGTTAACCCCCCCAGGATTTCCACGCACATAGGCATGTTCCTCACTGTCCCATTAAATTAGGTTTATAAGACGAGAAAGTTACCCTTGAAAACTATATGCCAAAACAGTTTCCAGATAATCTTTTTCTGTATGGAATTTCTATAAAATCCTGGTAAAAAACACTCCCTCAGACCCTCCCCTCACAAAAGCTGGTATTTCCATCTTGTGCCTGTTCCTCTGTTTCTCCATGCATTTAAGTAGTAAAATAAAACTACTAATGATTGCTACCAAATAAAAATTTCTAAAGATATTTGTTAAATCTTATACTACACTCCAGCTTTGCATTACTGTTTGCATCATATTAAAACACCTTAAAATGTACAGCATTACTTAAAACAGCTTCAAATCCACTGAACTTTGAACCATTAAAACCAAAACTTACATAGTTCTCATCTCTGAATACACAAACTTGTTGACAAAATAGGACTCAGATGGAGAGAAAAGGCCTCAAAAATCAGAGGGGAAGACTGAAGGGGTTTGTACAGCAATAAGCCACGAGATCACCTGTAGAAGACACATGTTACTTTTGGGGATTGTTTAATACAAGATTCATTGACTCTGGCAGAACAGTAGGCCTATTATGGAAATCAAAAGCATGTAAGTAATTCTATAATGAAATTTCCTATATAATGTATATGACAATGCCCTAGACTAGGCTGAGTTTTAAAAAGGCAACTACAAAGAAATTACAAAGTACACTACTGGCAAAAAACACAACAGTCTTGATGTTTTAATTGAAAACAAGCTGAAATTAATGTGAAGATAAAATTCCAGTTTCAATGTCCAGCTACAGATGGACCTCACTACATGAAGCATTTAAGCATATGCATTTTAAACATGCATTTGAAAGAGCTATTAAATTAGGTGCCTGAAAAAGTTATCGAATCAACAGTTACCTAATAATGAAGAAGGCCAGTTGTAACAGGAGATCATTTTTTTAAAAAAGCTCACTTTTTTCTTTTCCCCAATTCATAAGCTAACAACAAAGGAATCCTCCCCTCCAGGTGCACCAGAGAAAACTATGTGCTGCTATTTAATTGCAGCTACACAGACAGTTAAATCTCTGTCGAAAGATAACTTTTTAATGTAACAGGAACACATATTATATGCATAAGCTTAAGCCTTTCAAGAGTTAGTAGTGTATTTAGTACCTCAGTTAATTTCAAAACAAAAATGTAGTCTCTCAGTACACATACTAATTGCAGGCTGAAGTTGGCACAATAGCCATACAAATGTAATGCTAACACTTGACTACACTAGACCATATAACCTGCCCTTTTCTGAGGTACTCCCAGAGTCTTACATATTTAGAAGGAGAAGGAAAATGTCAACTACTGGTTCATGGAACATAGTATTACAGCTCTGGAAACACTCTAGAAAGCAGCACTCTTCAGAATGAACCACGTTAAAAAAGTATATGAACTTATCTTGGGATCACTCCAATTAAAATGCAAAATGTTTGTATACTAAATTAATTGTATTTGTTTTACCCTCAATTTATGTGGAATCTCATCAGGTGTTTATAAACACTGCATTTTTACAGTAACTTCTTACATACTGGATTATGCACAAATAAGTACTTTGTAACTTCTGTAATACATAAATTTAATTCCACCTGAAAAAAAAATGCACTGTAGTCCCATATTATATGAGATATTAAATTTATGTAACTTTAAAAGATTATAGTATTTTCTAACTGTGTTAAGTCAGCTTCACTGTCTCTTCTCTAAACATGGTCAGGAAGGACATGCTCCAAAACTCATTTCCACTAAAGCTCTGCAGCACAGCCCGGATTTTTCACTCACAACAGAACTGATCCTCCAAAGTGATATGTAAATGAAAAATCCTAGATCACCTAAAGAGATAAAACATGGTAAATAATGCCTGCTGCTCTTCAGAGCTCGCAGGTTATTAAATATTCAAAGCTCAAACTGTAAGAGTTCAGCACTGTAATCAACTACTTAACTCCACTGTTTGATTAGATTTTTCACTGACAATTTAAAAGAATTAGAGAAAAAAAAAATAAAGCCTTGCACAAGTATTTCACACTCCACTGATTTTAAAGCTGAGTACAAGTATCTAGTGTGCTTCAACAAGTCAGAAGTTCTCTACTTTAAGAAATACACAATAGTGCTACTTTCCATAACAAGTACACTGTTCTTGCAGCATCTACACCAGTCTGGACAGTATACACCCAGGATTTCTATTTTGTTTAGAAAAAAAACAGACATTTTCCTAGTTGTCCTAACACAGGAACTAAGGCAGTATTTCTGTGAAATGTATGCTAAAGAAACTAAGGGATCTGAAATGAACAAAAAGACAAATATTTTTTACTGCACCAAATCAGACCTTATTTTCCTAAAGCTAAAATACACTATAGCACACAGCATTTAAATTCAATAAGCATTGTGTCAAATATTTGACTATAAAGTTTGTAAAATCAGGAAAACTTGCAAGTAGTCATTACTTAAGACAGAAATAGTGCTGCTCCTTGAAGAGGGAGAGAATTGTTAAACATGTAGATACCGGGTCTAAATCTAACAAGAACTCAAAAGTATTCTTCATTAAAATAATGGGATCACTCCAGAATCAATTTCTAAATGACTTCTTGAGAACGACACTCGTTTTACAGCAGTCTTTGACAACTTGCAAAGAAAGTTGTACTTGTTCATTATTTCATCAGGAACAAAACCCAATTTCCAGCACTAGTCCAGGCTGACAAAGCATCCAAGTAGTACCCTAAACCTCTCATTACTGTTTGTGTACACCAACTCATAGCACCAGTTTGTAACAGTAAAGTTTTATTAACTTACATTTTTACTACCTAAAACAAGCTCCAACTTCCTGTTCTATGGAGAAAGCTTTTTAGCAAAAAGTAAAACTAAACAATAAACTGATTTGCTTTGGAAAGAAAAATGCACCATTGAGGTTTTAGCCATACACACACACATTTTCTATGTATTCTATTGTCACATATTCTGTGGGCATGAATACAGGAATTTATTGAACTTAATACAAATTCACTTAAGATGCTAGATTTGTATCCATCCACTCACTAAACCTGAGATGAACCCAGAAAAACATGCACTTATATCAAAAAAGTCTCAAGAAGCCAGAAGCTGCTTTACATAAATACAATACCGTAAATAAACCATCTACAGTTGATTCATGAACAAGCACAATTAACATTATATTCTACTGCTGGACAAACAAAACCTTCACGTACCGACCTCTTGTCCCAGGTAAAGAGACAAACTTTGGGTTCAGACTTCCAGTTTGCATCAGTTCGGTTTCTTATGAGCTGATGAGCTCATAGCAACACCTGTTCCCTGTCCACGCACAGCAATGCTTGCTACCCTTCACCCTACAAAAAGCAGCACACCCTGTCAATGCGGCTGATACTCTTCAGCATTAGAGCGATTCTTTTCCTTGAACATCTCATGTTGCAGCACAAGAAGCTGTAAATTACTTCTCTGCTCTACCTGAAGGAAAGATCTGACTAGCCAACAAGTAAGAGCGCACCGAAGTGACTTAAAGACAAGCAGTAGGCAAGGAGTTACAGAACAGGAGGGCAAGCCGAGACTAGTAATGCTCATGGCAATTCCTAGTTTTCGCTTTATGCTCTTCAAAGCATGAGGGCCGTTTTCACACCCCGGGAAGCTGTCAGTGCTCAACTCACAGAGCTTTAAAGGCACGAGCTGTTCACCCTTATCTGTTCTTTCAGAACCGTTCAAAATACATGAAAGTTACTTTACTACATGAAGACGGGGGAGGGGAGGATGTGAGGTGTACGTGAGATATAAGCTCTGTTCGTATAAATTCACTTCAGTATCTTGCTTTGCACATTTATACAGTCACCTCCATTATCTGAAGATACCCAATTAGCAGCCAACGTCCCAGAACGAGTCCCCAGGGCCACTTCCAGCCCCCACCGCCGAAGTCTGGCTCTTGCCCGCTCCCCGCTATCCCCATCGGGGCAGGCGCGGCTGGTCCCGCCAGCCGGGGTAGGGCCCCGCGCCGCCCCGCACCCCCGGGAAACCCACCCAGCCCCGCCGCAGACCAGGCGAGGCGAGGCAAGGCAAAGCGGCGCGGGAAGTGCGCAAGGCGCTTCGCAGCGGCGGCCGGCAGGGGAGCCCGCCCGCTCCCGGCGCCCATTCAAACAAAAGAAGCCCCTTCTCCTGCCCGCGGCACCCGGCGCCCCCCCGGCCCGGCCCCGCCGCCCGACTCACTTCGCAGGGCTCCGATGAGGAGGCTGCCGTCCTTAATCAGCTCCTTGATGAACTTGTTCGTCCTCTCCAGCTCGATCTCGTGACACTTCAGGCGCTCCCTGAAATCCGGGCTGTCCAAGTAGGAGTCGCTGAACTCCAACGTGGGCAGCCCCATGGCAGCGGCCGCAGCCCCCCGGCCGGCGGTGAAGGGGCGGGAGGCTGAGGCAGGGCCGCGCCGAGGGACGGCGCCGGGGACAGAGGGGAAAGCGGGGGAGAGCAGAGACGAGGCGCGGCTGCTGCTCCCCAGTCCGCCTCTCAGAAGAGGCTCCGGACCCGCTGCACCAGCCCCTCAGCACCCGAGGCAGACTGCCCGCTGATGCGGCGCGCTCCAGTCGCTGTCACCCAGCTACATGCTGCCCACGGAGCTCCGCGGGCTCCCAGCGCCTCCGCCGCTTCCGGAACCGTTCCCTCTTCCTCTGTCTCCAGTCCTAACTTCAGTGTGAACCTCCCCCGGCACGGCCGAACGAGCCCTCCTCCCGGCCCGGCATGCTCACACGCCGGAGCCGCGTCCCCGGCAGCGCCCGCCCCTCGCTCGCCACCGCCCCCATCCGCGCTCTGCCCTCCAGCAGCTGCGCGGCTGGGTCTGCTGCGGCCTGGCCGGGCTTCGGAAGAAGCGAGGGGCCTGGAGATCCCTGTTAGGACGAGTGCTCGCCTTCTGCTTTGCATGGGACTTTGGGGGACCCAGAGGAAGGCAGGGAAGGAAGTCCCACCTCAGGGGTGTCGTAGACTGGGTACTTGGAGCTGGTTTATGCCAGAGGCTGATGTGGACGAGAGCAGCCCGCCTTTGCCTCGTCTCTTGCCACAGCTGGAGGCGCAGTGGCTGCGTGGGGTTCGGGCAGCCAGCCAGAGCGCGCCTGTGCTGCCCGGGTATCCTCCGGGACATCCCGGCGCGGCTCCGATCGCTGCCGGGTGTGCGAGTACCTGCCGGTGGCAGGTTAGGGGTCCCCTAACGGGATAGCCAGAGCAGAAAGCACTGAAGTATAAAGGGTGAGGAGAGAGGAAGGTGGAAGCCAACGAAATACAAACTACAGGGACATCAGTGGAACCTGGTTGCCTTGAAGGCCAGATCCATCCTAATGAGAAGTGCCAAGAAACGGCAAGCCCGGTTACTGCAGCCAAGTTGTGTGTTTCCAAGTACGTGAGTGGACTTGTCTCAGTAAACAGAAGCACTTGGGATGATGACTGTTTATCTGGTGTGCTTCTTCCAGACACAGAGTGTCAGTACACAAGTATGTATGCAAATGTACTGCTGGGTTTGAGGAAAGCTGTCTGTAAACACGCCTTCAAGTCAGCAATCACTGCGTTGGAAACAACCATCAAGGCTGGCCATAAAAATAATTGTGCTTCAGGATTGCTCTTCTCTTGCCAAAAATTGCTTTCAAGAAGGTGGTGATGCTTTTCTGTGCACTGTGCACATGCTTCTGCCAACTCATTCATGGCCTCCATATTTACACAGTTTAATGTGCAGTGGGGAAAGGCTCAAAGCTGCTGTGTGTGTTACCTTCCTTGACTCTCTGCTTGTTACAATTCTTAAACCATTTGTCAAAACTTGCTGCTTTGTATTCGTAATAAGAGTTTTGTGAGTGTCTGAAATGCGGAGAAGAGGCTGCAGTTTCTAACCATATGGCCTGCAGAATTTGTTGAAGTGGAAAAATAGTAGTTCTCTGGTTTTACAAGGCTGACACTTCCTGCCCACAGAATCTGAGAGCTAGCTGTCAATGCTGATATTACTAGATTCATTGAAGACTCTTTTAATTTACAAAACTCTGCTCATCAACATGTTGCCTGAGACAAATTATTTTTCCAATAATAGAAAGAATAAGACTGGAAAGGGTTGCGGCATTAACAAGTTTATTTCTTTGCTTTTTCTGGCAGTAGCATATAATCTCACTCATAAGCTAATAAACCTCATTTAAAATCCAGTTGAACTTCTGAAGGATGTTCCAAATAGAATTTTTATGATTATTAAAATGTCATTTTCAGCCTACATATTTTCACAGGGTAATTTTAGGCACACTTGTTCTTCCTTCAGTGTCATCTGTAGCTGAAACTATTCTCTTGTCTTCTACCATGTTTATTCTTTGATGTAGTTCTAGAATGCAGTAATGACATCTCTGACCCTTCCATGTGACAACTAAATAAAGGAAAGCTTTTTGTCATAAAATAAGTCATTAATTTCCTTCCTCATTCTCAAAGTTCTCGTCTAGATCTCTCCGAGTTTGATTTTATCTTTCTTGATTGTGGTTTACTGGAAATTACATGCAAGACCTTATTCAGCCGTCCTAACAACTGCCACTCAACACCTTTGTGAAGGTTGCATTTGTCTGTTTCATGGTAAAATTATTTCTGTGGCTTCGCTAAACCACTCAGATCTTTCTTTTCCTTTGTTTTCAACCAGCAGATTCCAAAGTTAGAGCAGAAATACTCATTGGTCCCAAAACCATGTACTTGGCATTTTAGTTCAGAACAATTATTCTGGTAATAATCAAGATGACTCATTTCATAAACTATAATGTTCCCATCTTCAGAAGTTCCATAACCATATCACTGCTTTTGGTATCAGGATCATGAAGAGAAAATTAATGAAAGCAATGTCAGTAGTATACTCAGCAACATTTACTAAGAACTTACCTCCAGCCTGACATCCTCTCTCCAAATAACTTACTGTTATACATTAACTAGTTCTGTATGTTTTTCAGAATAATCCAGATCTTTTTTGGATGAACTGAGAATTGCCCAGGATACAGTATATCAAATATGTAAAAGTCTGACTAGTTCACATGTGCTGCCATTCCCTTCTCTCAGAAAAAGCTTTTAGTTTTAAGGAAATAGATTTGCTAACAATGATCTTTGTTTCATAAAGCAATATGTGAGCAGTTGTAAATATGTGAGCAGAATGAAAAATTAGATGCTCTTTTTTTTTTTTTTTTCTGAACCCTGGGGACCTTTGTCCTGTTTCATCCATCTCTATGTTTATTATTCTAAACTTATCCTAAAGTCTTACATGTTAATGAGGTCAATTATTATAGATTTCTTCTTCATCTGAAATGTAAACATTGAACTATAATTTCCAATCAATAGCCCAGCTCTGTCTCTGGAGGGTGCCTGGGGAATATTCTTATCTCAATCCTGCTAGCTAGATTGCCTGGGAAGAGGAAAGGAGAGGTGTGTAATGGTCCTGCTTACTGCAGTGCATGTTCCCTCCTCTTACAGTGGAAAAATGGCTACACATGCAGTTCTTCAATGTTATGGATTTACCTTGTTCTGTTAGATCCTGTTAATTTAGCAGTTCAACAGAGACAAGGATCCTGAGTGTCTCTTGCCCAGAGGGAAGTATTTTACAGTGAGACTCTGCCAGCTTCCTTGTTGTTTCTTCTGCTTCAATGTGTATACAATTATGGGAAAATTACTTCTAGAGCTGTGTGGCATTGGTCTGAAAAATGCTTCTTTCCCTTGAGAGAGTGGGATTATAGGCAAAAAGAATGCAAGGACACTGATGCTTGCATCCACTTGAACTGCTCAAGGGTACAAGATCAGCTCTGTACCTGTATTGCACGGAATATATTAAAAGCGTAGAAAACCCCACTCAAACAATTATTTACAGAGCATTTTAATTTGTTTTAGCTTCCCCAAAGATCTTGGTTTATCTCAGTTTCCCACAGATTTCTTGCTGAGAATTTGCAAGATTCCCAGTAACTTGCTAGGATAAATGCTATTAAAAGTTTTCAGATTCTTCTTGTGAAATTAAGATTGTAGATGCTAAGTTTAAATTGGCTAGCAGTGATAAACTAAATAATAATAATAAAAAAAATAATAGAAATTAACCAAGGAAGTAAATCTAAGTTTCATAATTCCTTGTATGTATAAACTGAAAGTAGTACTACTGTCTGTTTGAATACAATCTCCATTTTGTAAACTGATTGTTAAATGATGTAACTGCCAATGGGTTCGGTTTATTTTGTTGTTTGGGGTTTTTTTAAGCAAGATAACATTGTCAGAGGAGGAAAGTAGCTAGCCAAAATCATAGCTTAGAAGCCAAACCATGTAATTTGGTATGTAATTTAGTATGTACAGATCACATTATCTGAAGATAATGGTCTCTGTGCACAAAGGCCTACTCACATGTGCATTCCTATCAGTGTTTCAGATTGTAATCAATAATTACAGATCAATAATATTTTTGAAAAATAAGTTAGTCTTTTTAATAAGTGAGCAAGCTCTAAGTGGTTTGGAGAAGCTTCAAACAGCAAAGTTCAAAGCTGAAATTAAAAATTATGTTTAGCGACTCTCATGCTGTGTTTGCTTCAGCCTCCTGGGTGCTTCTTTGTCAAACCTGAATATTCCCTAACTGGCTCTGGTTCTACCTTCTGGTATGCTCAAAAATTTACCTAAGGAATAGGTGCCTAAAACCTCATGATAACGTTGCACTTACACAAGCAGCTCCCAAACCAGATTGATACAGTACAAGTAACTGAACAGATGGAGGCTATTCAGTATTCTACAGGGAGCAGTAGATGCAGCAGCTTAAAAATCACAGTAAGATGATGACTGCCAGTTTTATTTATATATCTTAGTCGCTAAAACATTTGCTTATGGAGTGGGACAGCTGGATGTTAGGTGCCTGCAGTCCTAATTTACATTGTCCATCTATAGAAGGTGAAACTTCAGGCAGCAGCTTGCCTCACATTTCTTCTTGACAGCATTAAGGAATTCCGCTAAGCATGAGAAGTCTTAGAATCAATCTCCATGACCGTACACTGCAGAGAAGTATTTTCATACTTTAGTTCTCACTCCAGAAGCAAAGCGTCTGAGAGGTAGTTGTAACATCTTAACTGAAATTTGATTCACGTGTTCTTTGCTCGGATTCTGTTATAGCCTCTTGGCTATATTATCCTGTAAGTAACTTAGGTACTTTATTTGCTGTAGTTTATTGGACATAAGTAAGTAAACAGTGTGTCCTGAGTTCAGTAGTAGCTGTCATTTTCCTCCTTCTTAGTAGCTGGTGCAGTGCTGTGTTTTTGACTTTCAGCCTGGGAACAGCGCTGATAACACCGATGTTTTT